>JAMQGT020001901.1:12500-67553 GCA_024447675.2 Pterophyllum scalare
TTGGTTTGTTTTCTTTGTTAGCGTTTGAAGAAGAGAAATGAAAAACACACACACACACAGAAAAATACAAAATGCATGTAAAAATCAAGAAAATTTTTTCTGAAGGAGATTGTGTGCAAATACTCTATGTACATAGAACACATCTAAAATAAAAGGTTCTAACTGATTAATTGATTGAGAGAAAGTGGTTTCAGTGCCAAAGACAAAACAGTAAAATCACAGGAATATCCTTTAGGTCACCAAACTGAAGTGAATATCTTTAAAGGCATGCAGTGCTGTATGGGAAACTACGCTAACTGTATAAGTCACTGACAGGCATTACTCTACTTCCAGATTTAGCGCTGGGAACAGCAGCAGTCACTGTGCTCCTCGGTAAGTCATGCAGATGTGTCGTGATGCACTAAGTGCTGAAGCTGAGCCTGAAGCAGAAATAGTTCTTAGCAGAATAGGCACTATGATGTAAAGGTTTCTTTTTTCTCCACCCTGTGAGAAAATATGAGACTGTTGTGAGCTCATTTTTGAGTTCTGCATTTGTACCCTGCTCAAAAAAAAATTAAAAAAAATTAAAGGAACACTGAAAACACATCTCAAAGGGAAAATAAATCATGCTGGATACCAGTACTGATATGGACTGGGTAATGCGCTAGGAACGAACGAATGCCACATTGTTTTAATTGAAATAAAAATTATGAGCCTACAGAGGGCTGAATCCAAAACACCCTGCAAATCAAAGTGAAAAAATGAAGCAGCAGGCTGGTCCGCTTTGCTGAAATGTCATTACAGCAACTGAGAATGGTACTCAGTAGTTTGTGTGGCCCCCACATGCTTGTATGCATGTGTGATAATGTTGGAGCATTCTCCTAATGAGACGACAGATGATGTCCTGGGGGGATCTCCTCCCAGATCTGGACCTGAGCTCCTGGATGCCAATTCTGGTATTCTATGGCAAATGCCAGTCCGGCTCTGCGGTGGAGGAGTTGGACTACCCTCTGTAGGGTCCAGGTATGGCCTCATGCTATCAGTAATGACACTGACCCTAGCCAAATCCAAAACTATAAAAACCATTCCTGTTTTGGTTGTTGACACATTGTTGCCTCTCTAATGCACCAGCTGTTAATTTTATCAACACCAAAGCAGCTGAAATGAATTAAAACCCCCTCTGCTACATAACTGACCAGATCAATATCCTAGATGTTTACTTAACTCGATGCCTTGATGCTATACTCTGTTCCTTTGATATTTGGTTTGATATCCGGTTGCTTGGTGCCTGAAGATGGTGCTTTGGCACAACTTTGGCCTCCTGATCAAATGAATGGATAAGTGTGTCCAAACTGTAAATGAACATACTTTTCAGAAGCTGGACATTTCTATATTGGAAATCTTTTTTTGGTTGAGGTTAGGAAATATTCCAATAATGTGAAATACTGGATATAATAGTTTCATGAGGTATAAGCCATAATCATCAAAATTAAAACAAAGGAAGCGTGAAAGAGGCTTTATGTGTGATGAATATAAAATAATGAAAGTTTGCCATTTTGAATTAAATTATGAAAAAAATAAAATTTTCACAAAATTCCAAAAATGGGCATCATAGACAGCTGGATCTTTAAATTGGTGTTGAGATTGTCAAAAAGGCACGGCTATACTTCTCATGAATACAGAGTGTATTATCAGTTATCAGCAGAGGCAGGAAGTGACTGTAAGAGTTAGGCGAGTGTTTTAAACCAAAATAATCATTTTGCCTTGTGAGCGTATGTTGGTAGTATTGAGATGAGCCTCCCTCAGCTTGGTGATCCCAGACATGTTAAAATTAAAGCACTTATTTCATTGTGTTTTCTTCCACAGCCCAAGAATGAAGGTAATTATTTGCATAATAGCAAGGATTTTGATGACTCATCAGAGCCGCAGATACCCAAAACATGAATTAGCGGGGCAATTGTGAGAGGAGCTGGCAGAATGAGAGGATTGAGGTGCGGCCCCTCCCATAGTGGAGCTGCTTACATCCTCTCCTCAATTCTTGTGTTTCCACAGAAACAACCATGCATCGATATTCCCTCCAGGATGATTGTATCCTCCCTGTAAACCTTCATTACTTCTTGAGCTGTACCGATGCTAATCCTGGCTATCCCATTTTAATGGGATAAAGGTCAATTTTACACAAGAAAAGTATTACCAACAAAACATCCCCACGTTAACACATTAATCTGCCAGACTGAAGCTGCTGTGAATATACTGTAGACAGCTATCTGAGTTAAAAACATCCACCCTCAGAGCAGTCCTCTGAGGCTCTAAGAGTAGCAATAAAAGCAGATGATTGCACCCATAAAGCACAAGTTTTTCCCAGCCTCGCAGAGAATAATGTTGTTGTTGGTCATTATGTTCCTCTGTAATATTATCCAGTAGATTCACATCACAGAGCAAAATCAAGCAGAAAGCCACAAAGGCTCAAACCTGATATGAATTACATATTGCATTTACATATGGCTTTTCTGTGTATATTAATAAAGATATTCTTTGTGGCTTCTGTATGTTTACATAGAAGCTCATTTGGATGAATTTGCAGATGCTCTTATTCTAAATTATGTTTACCAATATTACAGTGCATTAATAAAACACGATGCTTATTAAAAACAATCTCCAAACATATTTTGTAGTAAGTACAAGGCAAATTCTCCGTTTGCATTTGCTGAAATAATTGCGTTACAATCTTGCTTTCAACATCAGGCCTAAAGCTCATTATGGCCGGGCACTAATGCAGCAATTACAGAGGGAGGGAGGGAGGCAGCTAATGGATGGGTCATAGCTAGAAAGAGACTGTTTACCTCAATTTTTCCCTCATTTTCTGCGTATGAGTCAGTGCCCTTCTATACTTCTGCTTCAGCTAATATACTAATGCCCTGTTCTTAATGCATTTGTTCTTTCACATAGTCATTTTGTGTGTGTGTGTGTGGGTGTGGATGTGGGTGTGTGTATGTGTGTGTGTGTGTGTGTGTGTGTGTAAAGCAGCTCTATAGACTTGACGTGTGGAAGATTTTCTCAAATTCAGCAGGTTTGAGGTTTTGAATGTTGAGCAGTCATGGGGTGCCAGTTTAGCTCACGGGGTGGGCCGTTTGACTGAGATGCAGTGGTGTGAGTTCAAGTCTGACCCAAGGCCCTTTGTTGCATGTCTCCCCCCACTCTCACTCCCTGCTTTCCTGTCCACTATCCAGTACTACACTGTCTCATTGAAAGGAAGCAGTTGAGATGGCTCGGGCATCTAACTAGAAGGTTTTTCAAGTATGTCCAACCAGGAGGAGGCTGGCAGACCCCGGACATGATGGAAAAATTATATCTCTTGGCTAGATGAGCTGGAAGAGGTTGCCAGGGACAGGGAGACCTGGGCTACCCTTGCTTATAATGCTGCCCCTGCAGCCCAAACCTGGATACGTGGCAGGAAATTGATGGATGGACAGTTTAAGGAACACAACAGAGTTAAAGGTGTTGACTTTCAAATTATGTAAATCTCAATCCAACTGAGCGTCTTTGAGATGCTCTGGAAAAAGTCAAATCCATAAAGGCTCCATCATGCAGCTTGCAATACCTCAAAAGATCTACTGCAAACACCTTACTACCTGACACCAAAGGACACCTTCAGAGGCCATGTGTCTCTGTCAGAGCTGTTTGGTGACTAGAAGAGGACCTACAAAATAGTATTAGGTTGTTTTTGAATTTAAGGCTGAGTGGTGTATAGAGCCTATTATCAGTTTTCCTAGTTGTTTTTTTGCTTCACTGACAGCAGCCACATAATAAGGATTCTTGCTGATAAATATGCATTATATTGTAATGGCTGGACTGGCTGAAGTGAATGGATTGCATTGCTTTGATACAGAGGAACTGGACATTCACTTGATTCTATTTCTATTTTGTTTCATAGTAACTGGTAGTGTAGAGACTCAAAAATGCTCTCCATATTGTGTGTATGTGGCAAATTTTAATTAAAATTCATTTTTTCTCCCTTTTTATGGCTTGATTACAAGCTTTACATTTTTTTCTTGTATTAAGAACTTACACAATGCAGATTTTCCAACACTGCACGTTACACTGATGCTGCACTGCAATTTGCAGGTGGTTTATGCTTACAACCCACCAGTTTTCTTGCAAATTTTGTAATTTTCCAGAGGCAATTTTGAGATTGTTAGTTTTCTGTAAGTTTAACTTTGTGCTGAATGGGCACCACAGGCACCTGTAGAGTGAAAGGCACTCTGGAAGTAGCTGCACACTCCAACCCTCTAAATATTTGAGGGTGTTTCACTAATAACTTTCTCTCCATACATAAGTGTATTAGCAAAAGTAAAAAGCCTGCAGATGGAACTGAGAGATGAGTTGCTGCAGCATGCTGGCCTATGTGCACATAGAAACTGTTTGTGTTCCTCTTAAACACTTCTGTTTGGCTCACTTGCAGATAAATTACATTCACTTCCTTCAGAGTGTTCATACTCTCAAACTAACTCTGCATTCACAGTATGTGTATTAATTAGCAGTTACCACTTTCCATACATTCAGTTCAGAGGAAGATCTTTGATAACTCCACAACGACTAGGCATTCCCATTAAAGCAAAAATTAGATACAAAATCAAAAGGAAGGCAAATTTCCACGTCAGAACATATTTGTGCTCACTAGATGGGGACCCCGTCCTCATCCTGTTTTGGATGATTTACAGGCTTCACATTAGCACTTCTCACATTCATGTGCCTCCTGTGGGAAGATTTGGGAATTATGTTTTCTTGTCATTTGTTTCAAACACAAGTCTGTCTCTTTACAAATGATCTTGAATCAGTCTATTTATTAGGAATTAGGAAATCCACAATCAATTTATTCATGAGCAAATCCATATTTTAAAAGCTCAGTCATTGCTAACCACCTGTCTGTGTTCTGTACCCACTGCCTTGATGGCCAGGTCGCTGTCATGGTCCTGGTATTGTTCATCTGCTTCCCCAAAAACTAGATGTAATCCACTGTCTTTGATGGCAGTTGTTTTCTCTCAGACTTTAAGTCTTCCATGAGGACATGCACAACAAAATTCAAATGGCAACAGTTTATCCTGTTGTGCTTTCTTAGCGGGTCATAGTTGTTTTTACAAATTAGTAGTAAAATTTTTACAAGATTTGTCAACTTTGTGTCAACTACACACAGTTAAAAGATACTTTCCTGCTTTAAAATTTAGTGTTGGAACAGCACTATCTTCCTCTGTGCTGCAGGAGAATTTGTGAACATGTTAGAGCTCAGTGGGGCAAGACTGAGTGGAGAGTGTGAGAGCACAGAGATGCAAACACTAGAACAGGGTATAGCAATATTAAATTGATATAAATGGTATTGTCTCAGCCATTTAGTTTATTTGGTTGTACTGGCTCAGTTTTTTCAGTTGTGCCACCCCAATGACAAATTAAATTTTTAGTTCCACTGACTGTGAGGTTGAGAGCATCTTTTGGACTTTTAAACTGTGTTATAGTCGACATTGCAGCTTCTCCTGGGTATATAATGTCTTCTTCTTTTTATTAAACTAAAGATGTCTTGCACTTTTCTTTGGCTTAGCAAATGTTGCAAGCTTTATTTTATTTAATTTGATAATTATCTTGGCCTCCATCTTTTTTGTTGATATCCTTATATTCAAAATCGAACTTTTCTCTCTTCTCCTCCACCCACCCACTCCATTCCTTTCTCCTGCTCTCCTCTCTCCAGCTGCCATTGAGGCCTGCCTGGGTCACCTGCTGAAGAGACGAGCTGCTGGGTTTCTCCGCAGCGACAAGATAGCAGCCCTCTTCACCAAGGTCGGCAAAGTCTACGACACCGCTGGTGAGGTTTGCCGTAAAGTACAAGAGCAGCTCCAGCAGCAGGCTGATCTTACCAGGTTGGTCACACAGATGTCCCCCCCCCGTTTGTTTTTTTTACTCTCTGCTGTGTTGAATTCACCCAAAGCTGTCTCTAGGCAACCGTGAGGCATCACTTACTAAATCCTTTTTAAACCCCTGTGATGATTTCACATTTAATCATTTTGTGATGGGAGCACCAGGGACCATACCTGACACCACAGTCAGAATCTGTGCAAATTGAGTCAATCTGTCATCTTAATTAGAAAGGGAGCGGCTCTCTTCTCCATTTCCTTCCACTTTGTGATAAAGGATAATAAGACTGTTAGTGTAGCTACTCTATAATTTTTCACCTGAACTTCAACTAATTAAACCAGTAGAGACAGTTTTAACACAATGTGAACACAATAACTGAGACACTGCATTCAAACAAGGTCTCCCCACAGTTCATCCTACGTCTCTGAAGATTACAGACAATTTGACTGGTGACAGCTGGTAAAGAATAGGTGACAGGTGATATTCAGCAGAGTCAGAATACAGAAAAGTCAGGAAGTTGTGAAAGTGTGTGTGTGTGTGTGTGTGTGTGTGTGTGTGTGTGATCCTCATGCTCGGGTCCTATACCAGGGGCCTGATAAATTCAGGGTTCTGGGGAGCATCTAAGCTATTCTTAGAACAGCACTCTTCTGGACAGAGACCTCTGATGTTATGCCTGGAATCTGCTGGAGACACTTTTTCATTTTTGGGGTTGCAGCTCATAATGCCATTATCACCACTGGGACCACTTTGGACTTAACCTTCCACATCTGCTCATGTTCCTTCAACCCTGGCAAATTCTCTATTTTCTCGTGCTCCTTCCTGTTGTTGCCACATCATAC
Source organism: Pterophyllum scalare (assembly GCA_024447675.2). Taxonomy (NCBI): domain Eukaryota; kingdom Metazoa; phylum Chordata; class Actinopteri; order Cichliformes; family Cichlidae; genus Pterophyllum; species Pterophyllum scalare. The sequence continues at coordinate 19,223 of JAMQGT020001901.1, forward strand.
AACTGCAATCTTCTGCTCCTTGTCAACCACCACTGGTTGGTCAGCTTCTTGTCTGTCTGGAGTATGAAGTCCAACAGGACCTTAGCCCTGCTGTTCTCAACCTTCTTTGGTGGTTTTGGGGACTTCTAATCCATATGATATTCTTGTACACTATCCCAGCCTCTTGTGCGTGCCTCTACGTGTGTGCTGCCCCAGCTTGCATCCTACATTCTGCAACTACGTGCTGGATAGTCTCTGGGACACCTTTGCACAGTCTGCATCTTGGGTCCTGTTGTATATGGTAGACTTATGCCTTTATTGATATGATTCTTAGGCCCTGTTCTTGTGCTGCTATAATCAGAGCCTCTGTGATGTGCTTTAAGCTGGCCTTTTCTAGCCACTGGTAGGATTTCTTGATGTCAGCCACTTCCTCTATCTGTTGATGGAACATCCCATGGTCATTCCTCTTCCCGTTCCTCACTACCATCTGTCTTCAGTTGCCTGAGGCATTCTTGGAGCAACGCATCTCAGGGGGCCATCTTCTTGACACTCACTAATCCTTGCCCTCCCTCTTTTTATTGCTCGTAGTGCACCAGGATGCTGGATTTCAAGTGGAGACCTCTGTGCATTGTGAGGAGTTTTCTTGTTTATCTCCTCCTGTGGCCAGCTTATTATTCCAGCTGACCGATAGGACATGTGCATTAATGACCTGGATTTTATTCCTGGCTTCTTAGCACCTGTCATACCTTCTGGAGGTAAAGATGCACAAAGGCTGACCTAAATGTAATAGACTACTGTTCCATTAACAAATTAGAAACCACAGTTGTCTCTTTACATGCAGAGAAGGCTTTTGACCGGGTAAACTGGAAATTTTTATTAGCAGTTGTACATAAATTTGGATTTGGTTCATACTTCATAAACTGGATGAAAACACTTTACAGCTCTCCACATGCATGTGTTAGGACAAATGATCTTACTTCTCAAAGGTTCAGTCTGCAGAGGGGCACCAGGCAGGCAGGGGGTGCCCACTCTCTCTCTCGCTTTTGAGCCATTAGCAGCAACGATTCAACTAAATGGAATATTAAAGGAATTCAAACTGAAAATACCGACCATAGGATAAGTCTTTATGCTGATGATGTATTACTTTTCCTTGGTAACTCACAAGGTTATCTTCTGAAAACAATCACACTGATAGATAAGTTCTCATATATATCAGATTACTTCATCAGCTGGGGTAAATCAACAGTTTTGCCTCTGAATTGTAATTTTCAGAACATCTCCACCACTCCACTACATTCAGGCAACATTAGATATTTAGGTATAAAATTTTCCTCCAAGCTTTCAGACTTGGAACAATTGAATCACATTCCTCTATTAAAAACTATAGAGGATGATCTCACATGTACGAATACTTTACCTATATCACTCATGGGGAGAGTTTCCACCATTAAAATGATGGTTTTGCCAAAAATCAATTATTTGTTCTCTCTGATAAACCCTGTGTTGTTTGAGTCTAGTGACTTAAACCAAACATTTCAAAATTTCTATGGAAATTTTCTATGGAAAAATAAACCATCACAAATAAGTTTAAAACTTTTACAAAAGCCAAAATGCAGTGGTGGTCTAGAACTACCAGATTTTTATCAATACTTCTTAGCCAGTAGGTTGCAATACATTTCAAAATGGATCAAATCAAGTTTGGTAGACAGCCCACGGCTGGACATAGAACAAGCACTTTGTGGAAAAGTAAAAATCTTGGATCTACCTTTCATTAGCTCCAGTATCAAGCATCATAATTGCTATAAAAGCCTTAACATAAATATCTCTCTGATAGCCTGGTGGGAATTTTTAAAAATAACTAAGTCTTCACTTATCCTTCTCCTAACATACAAGGTCTTGAATAATCAGGCCCCATCTTATCTCAAAGACCTCATAGTACCGTATCACCCCAATAGAGCACTTCGTTCTCAGATTGCTGGCTTACTTGTGGTTCCTAGGATACTTAAAAGTAGAATGGGAGGCAGAACCTTCAGCTTTCAGGCCCCTCATTTGTGGAACCATCTCCCAGCTTGGATTCGGGAGACAGACACCCTCTCTATTTTCAAGATTAGGCTTAAAACTTTCCTTTTTGATCAAGCTTATAGTTAGGGCTGGATCAGACAACCCTGAACCACCCCTTAGTTATGCTGCTATAGTCCTAGGCTGCTGAGGGGGGTCCCATAATGCACTGTTTCTTCTCATTCACCTTTATTTACTTGTTTATACTTCACTCTGTATTTAATCATTATTATTAATCTCTGCCTCTCTTCCACAGCATGTCTTTTGTCCTGTCTCTCTCCACTCAGACCCAACCGGTCGCAGCAGATGACTGCCCCTCCCTGAGCCTGGTTCTGCTGGAGGTTTCTTCCTGTTAAAAGGGAGTTTTTCCTTCCCACCGTCGCCAAGTGCTTGCTCATAGGGGGTCGTTTTGACTGTTGGGTTTTCTCTGTGTTATTGTAGGGTCTTTACCCACAATACAAAGCGCCTTGAGGCGACTGTTTGTTGTGATTTGGCGCTATATAAATAAAATTGAATTGAATTGAATTGGATTATCCCATGTAAAATAACATCCATTTGGTACAATCCAGATATTTGCCAGAAAAAGAAATATAGAACATGTTATTCAAGATGGAAACTTTATTTAATTCCAAGAAGTTATAGCAAAATATGGAGTCAAAAACAGTAAATTTTTGGACTATCAGCAATTGAAGTCCATCATACAGGAAAGATTTAATCTCAATCCACTAAATTTAGAAATACCTACATGGGTAAAATAAATTTTAAATCTCTGTTCTTCTAAATTGCTATCAAAACTGCATAAGTTATTGTTAAATATTGGTAATTCAGTTTCTCTCCAATTGCAAAATGGGAGCGTGATCTCTTAATCAACCCAGATCAAGATTTCTGGACATAAATTTGTTTAAAAACTTTCAAAATGACAAAAAGTGGCCTTGTGGTCTCCCCATTGTCTGTCAACTGTCCAGAGTTGTGGGGTAGGATAAATTGAGTTGTCTGTTTATGTGTCTGTGGTTGGCTTGGTGTACAGATGGCATATATGCACACTTACTACTGCCCTCCACGCTGAGGGTAGTGGTTGCTGGCCTTGGATCTAATCTAAAAAGTAAACTCCAGGAAATTAATTAATAAGTAGTGACTGAAGCAGATAATAAACAAATAATTAAATACATTAGACATTAGATAGATAGATAGTGCCAGACCAACTTCAGGCCTTTGGGTGATATGTTTATCTTATTTATGACCTTCTCGGTCTCAGAGACGAGTATGTTTATCTTATCCTTAAAGGTTTTGCCAAGACATGTACATCTGTGACTAAGGAGGGAAGGGTGTGTGTGTGTGTGTGTGTGTGTGTGTGTGTGTGTGTGTATATATATATATATATATATATATATATATATATATATATATATATATATATATATATATATATATTTAATATAATTTCGCTTTTTGTTTTTTTGTACTCCACTGTTTGTTGTTTTTCGATGAAGCGATCCATATTTGGATGAAAAAACATGAAATTAAGTTATCAGGTATATGTAGCAAGCGTGGTAAGCAGGGTGCATCTATAAACTGGAAGGATGCAATGCACAGATACACCTACTCACCCATTCATATGAATGGGTAAATGTGTCCTTTGACTGGTACTATACTTGCTCATTAACAAGCTAGTAACATACAAAAATTTCATTTATCAAAACTCAAGTGCAAACTTCTCAGACAGAATGTGCAATTAATCGCCATAATATTTGAGATAAGTGTTTTAAAAACACATAAGAGGGCACAGACAGTATAAATACCATAAAGGGGACCAGTTCAGTGACTCAAGAACCTAGCAGACAGCAAGCAACTACAGCCACATGTTGGCATGTCACACAAAGCGGCCATCTCCCTAACTTTAATCCTTAAAAAAGTTTAAAATTGTCTTATTCAAAAAAATCTATCAAAAGTACAATTATTGTGTAAATTAGCTACAGAGACAAAAAAAAATGTTGGTACCCGGCATTAAACATGCTTATTTTGTGCTGTAACGTGGGGCACGTTAACTTGGAATCTGTTGAGATTGACTTGCCTCAGATGGCTATTAGAGGAACTAGTTCTTTGACACTTTGGCATGATTGTGGTTGCCTCTTGGCCTGTACCCTTCTTTGACATGTTAGTAACTTAAGTTTATTTTCTGATAATTTTTATCATGTACATGCTGATTCCAGTCTATACCAGGTCAGTATCTCTATGTAAAACACACAATGGGAGACATACTCTGTCACCAGCAGGCACAATATATGGTCAGGTGAGTGTTTGCGAAGGCTGAGTGATCTGTGTACACACTGTGATAAGCCTCAGGTCTGTGTCAAGGTGTGTATGTGCATGTGAGGATTGTATATTTGTATCCTTCTGCATGTGTATATGCAGGTTCTTAAGTACTAGCTGAGCTTGGCCATTATTTGTGCCACATGGCTACCACGTGGGCTGCAGGGAAACGTTACCAAGTGGAAAACAATCTCACTCACTTGGTATTGGCTCTTACTGCAGTATTGTATCACTTCCTTTTCCTGTTACAGTGCACAGTGGTGCTTTTTGTAGCTTAATCTGTGTAGCTAAATCAATTATAAATCCTAAGTCCATGTTAGGTCCAATGTGTTAATACAGTACAGGTATGTCAAAATGAAAAAATAACTGTACAGTCACACGTGAGGGTGTGCTGAAAAAAATTATACCAAACAAGGCAAGGTAAAAACTTTTTAAGGTGAAATATAATGGCCAATTATACTCTAGACTCCATTTTTATTAGAAAGCATTGCACATATTTTCATTGCTTTGCAGATGATACCCAGCTTTATCTATCCATAAAGCCAGATGACACACACCAATGAGTTAAACTGCACAAATGGCTTAAAGACATAAAGACCTGCGTGACCTCTAACTTACTGCTTATAAATTCAGATAAAACTGAAGTTATTGCACTCAGCCCTAAAAATCTTAGAAGCACGGTGTCTAACCAGATACTTAGTCTGGATTGCATTACCTTGACCTCCAGTAAGACTGTGAGAAATCTTGGAGTCATTTTGACCAGGATATGTCCTTCAATGCACATATTAAACAAATATGTAGGACGGCTTTTGTTGCATTTGTGCAATATTTCTAAAATTAGAAACATCCTGTCTCAGAGTGATGCTCAAAAACTAGTTCGTGCATTTATTATTTCTAGGGTGGACTATTGTAATTTGTTACTATCAGGCTGTCCTAAAAGCTCCCTGAAAAGCCTTCAACTGATTCTAAATGCTGCAGCTAGAGTACTGACAGGGACTAGAAAGAGAGAGTATATTTCTCCCATATTGGCTTCTCTTCATTGGCTCCCTGTTCAATCTAGAATAGAATTTAAAATCCTTCTTCTCACATACAAGGTCTTGAATAATCAGGCCCCATCTTATCTCAAAGACCTCATAGTACTATATCACCCCAATAGAGCCCTTTGCTCTCAGACTGTAGGCTTACTTTTGGTCAGAGTATTTAAAAGTAGAATGGGAGGCAAAGCTTCAGCTTTCAGGCCCCTCATCTGTGGAACCAGCTCCCAGTTTGGATTTGGGAGATCAACACCCTCTCTACTTAAGATTAGGCTTAAAACTTTCCTTTTTGATAAAGCCTTCAGTTAGGACTAGGCTGTGTGGGGCTTCCCAGTGTTGCAAAGTGCTTGCTCATAGGGGGTTGTGTGATTGTTGAAACTTAATCTGTATTACCTTTCAATATAGAGCGCCTTCAGGCGGCTGTTTTGGCGTTTTATGTATTGAATTGAATTGAATTGAAATGAAAAGAGAAAGCTTTGGGTATCAAGCAAACACACAAATATACACTGTACACATAAACCTCCATGTCTACATAAATTATGTGCAGAATGTGAACAAAGACATTATTGCAGCATGGCTGCCTTATTTGACGTAAAGCTCAGTTAAACATGTTTGGGTACACTGGGTGCTCAGCTCTCTGTCTCATCGGCCTACCGTCTCCCATTCATCTGTCACATCTGCTGGACTCCACCCCCCACCTGAGAGACTGCACACAACCTAAAAGCCTATTGTTGTGTGTAAATGTGGTTTGCACAAATCACACCCTTCTGCCAGAATCCATACATCCAGTTAAGCACACTCAGAACACACACAGCCACACACACACACACACACACACACACACACACACACACACACACACAGGCACACAGGCACACACACACACGTGCACACACACACACACACACACACATTTCCACTCCCACACAATGCTCCATATCATCATACCTCAGGGCTCCATCTCTCATTTACTCTGTTTGCCATGGCAACATGGTTTGCACCACTGGCAGTGAAAGAATGGCTGAGTATGATGGGAAACAAGAGGCCAGGAAAAGAGAATGAGCAGACATCAACAGTTGAATCAAGAGCTATGGAGGTGAAGTGAGTAGTAATTATAGCAGAGCATGGCTGAATTGACTTGATATGTGTGGTTCAGAACCACGGATTGGTGTGTTGAACAGGCTATACTTCAATTTGTGTTGGCCACAGACTTCTATGGTTCTTTGTCTCTTTGTGATATATTATTTTCTAACCCTCCTTCTCTAACTCTTGTTTTAGTCTTTTTCTTACCACGAGAGCACAATGATTCATTAATTGCATACCATTTACTTTATTGTTCCTGTTCCTCTCCTTGGTAAAGCACATGACTGTCATATTATCTGCTAGTAAGAATTTAATTGAATAATTGCTAAAAAAAAAAAAAAAAAAGAGAAATAAATTTTAAAAAAAGAAGAAGACTGCACTTCAGTAATTATTTGTGTCTTTTTTTTTTATGGATTTGAATTTGAACCGTTTACTTGCCAAATATAGTAGGGAATCAGGGTTGGACTGTAACATGATCGTGAGGGGTTGAAGTATAAATTTATTATATTGTGCTGCCAGTATGGTACCACAATAAAGAGCCATTGGTAGGTCAAGTTGGTGAGAGTATCTGATAAGTGAACATATTTGGAAGAAAGGGTAGAGTATTATATCTAGCATGTTACCAAGCTGTATTCATAAACAGTAAGAGTACAACTCATGGATGCACATATCGATGTTTTGTGCATTAAAAGACTAATAGAAGTGACCAACAGTTGTTGTACCAGGCTGTAAACATGCTTTTTATTACTGTTAGGTTGGGCATTTCATGGGAGTCACCATAGAGGAAGCAGTGATAACAAAAAAACAGCAACATATTAGAATTACTTATCCAAACAATTTCAAATAAACCCACAAAGTTTGAAGCAGATCAGATGAGTGGTTATCAAGGTAGATGAAGAACAGCCAGATGTATGACCAGATATCTCTTGATTTATTAGTGAGATGAGCAAAGTTGAAGTGTGTGAATTGGATCAGCCAGGAACAAACTAATGTATGTGTTAAGTGGGCCGCACAAAGTGAAAGCAAACTCAGAAGCTTCAAATTCTGTTTCTCTGATGTGCCAGGAGAGCAATTTTCTATTCCAATAAGTAAACACCATGTCTGAGTCCAGTTTCCAGTTCCTGTAAGACAGCCATGCCATTTACATTTCCACTTCCAACATTGGATGGACACTTAACACTTGTGTTTTCCCTCCAAATTAAGTTTCAAACTTCCTTTCCAACCTCACATCATATAACTGTTTGTTTCTTCAATGTTGCTGAAGCATGTGTTTAGCAGTTTTTTGGTGACACAGCAGGTGAGTGCTACTATGAACCTGAGTAACTGACATGTAGTGGTCATTAGGCTAAAGTCTGTTCCTGCAAACAAAAAATACACGGTGTATGTCTCAAAAATTTTGGAACCTTTAAAAACCTTTAAAAAGCTCAGTTTTTGTTTTCTGAAAAACCTGAAAAAATGACATAGGCCATTATTTTAGGAAGGTGTTGATAGTGTATTTTCAAGTATCTCAGAGTTTAAGTGCCTTTTCATCAATAAACTCTACATGTCACATCCCATCCTTTTAACTCTTAGAAAGTGTCATTTGAACAGATCGCATCATCAAGGTGAAAATGAAATTCACATCATGCAACCAGAGGCTTTATAAACCAGCCCAACATGTTCCTGTTCGCACCCATTTGCCAAATGCAGTCTGTTTGTGATCACTGTAATCAATGCAGTTATTTGTTGACACTTTAAAATTTGTGAAGACTAAAGCCAGGGCACAGCATGGAGGAGGAGAGAAAGTACTGTGTGGGCAGGGATGTTTTCAGAAAGGATATTTACACATTTGATCAAACCTTCTGAACCTAAAAATCAATTACATTTATAAGAGCAGATCCTTTGAGGCAACACGAGCATTAAATGAAATGGCCTGCATGCTGATGGTTTCTGAATAATGCATGCACAATGGGGTAAGGTTATATTCTCATTTATCTTTGTCTTATGAACTTATGTAACAAAGTCTATCCAAGATCTCATTCAGAGAAGCAACATTAAGAAGCAATTATGGATGCGGGGTGCTGATTTCTGTGGGAAAGCAACAGTTGCATCTTCAAACTCGCTTTTATTTTAAACACATTTATGTATTTATTCTGATCAGACAGCGAAAAGCAGCATTTGCATTGCAGCTTTTGACCTTTATACAATAGTAAGCAACAATTGATCTGGGTCTCATAAATATTAATTCTGCCTGTCTGAAATAAATAGCAAGCAAGCAGAAATCTCACATAAAATATTTCAGTCATAACAATATAAGGCATGTGCGTAAGTTCAATAAGAAAGATCTGTAGTCACTCCTCTGCTTTCCTGGGTGTTTGGCTGTAAGTTTATTCTTCACGTCACACATCGCCATTTTCACATGCTGTCAAACTTAAAGCTGACATCACTGTTCGAGTCCAGTCATCATTCTGCCTGCCTTCTCCAAGCTGATCGGCCTCCACTCTCCGTACTTTAAATCTTACTGCTTACCTTTCATTCTCCATTCGTCAAATCACGTTCATGTTCTCTGTCATTTTGCATGCTGCTAGTTGTGGTTGCAATAATTACATTGCAATTTCATGCAGCCCCATCTTCGATCCCATTGTGATCTCCATCCTGTATAGGAAGTTGTCCTGTTTAGTAGTAGGTCCAGTACTGCGTTGCTTTAGTCAGGGCTACAACCTGCACTTCTTGGCAACTCTCGTTGTCAGTAATGCCACCCCAGCAGCAATGTTGACCCAGGCTCCAACCTCAGTGCTGTGCAACTGCAAGAGCCTGTTTCAGTCTTTTCGGAACTGCAAGTCTTTGTCATCCATCTGCAAGTTCTGGCAAGCGCAATTACACGCTCTCTTTACAGTCTTCTCATTAAGTTGGCATTCTGCTCTGGGAGTGCTGAGTCTTGCATGCCAGCCTCTGCTTTTGCTGGCCTCCACAAATTTGTTCCCTCCCTGGGCAGCCCCTAATTTTCCAAGCAACCAATGTTTCCCCTGATCTGCATACAAGTATTTCAGTATCTGCTAATTGTTCCATGGCAAATTTCAAAAGCTCATCAATCAATATATTAATAAGTAAGTAGGTGCTGTTTCAGCAGCTTCACAAGGCTTTCCACCGTTTCTCATCCTGAAGTGGACTGCTGGTCAGCAGGTGCCTATTCTGCATTCATCCAGTTCAGTTCCAACATCATCCTGTATCCACGTGTTTTCTGTTATCATCCATGGTTTCTTTACTTGTGGTTTGCTTTTCCTGTTTCAAAGTGACTCAAGTCTTAAAGTCCTGGTATGTCATCATATAGCTGGCGGTGGTATCAAAGTGTCTTCTATCTTTAGTCGCATTATCAAACGTCTCAATCTCTGAGCTTCATCAGCCTCTAGTCTCTCTGTTGGCACTTCATTCACTATTCTGGCCTCCAGCAGCCCTAGAACATCCTCACAGGCTCACTTCTCCCTCTCCTTCTCCCTCTCCCGGCCTTCTGCTTCATTCCGGCCTGATCACGGGCTCACACTCATCTCTCTCCGAGCCTATGCTGGCCTTTCAGCCTGATTACAGGCTCACACTCTCCTGGCTATTCCCCTTCCTGTCCTGTGTCAACTCTCAACCTCTGCTTTCTCCCTTGGCCTTCATTTGCCTTGAGCTTGATGTAGGCGCTCTCTCCTGAAATTCATCTACTCTCCTTTATTGCAGGCTCTCTGCTTTCTCCGGGCCTCCAACTGCCCATATGCCATCACTTAGGTTCTCTTTTCTCTCTCTTGTTCTTTGCCAACTCTTAGCCTATTGCAGGGTCTCGCCACTCTCTCCTAGCTAAAGTTGGCCTTGAGCCTTAATGGAGGCTCTCTCCTGTCCTTTGTCAACACTCAGCCTTATTGCAGGCTCTACTCTCTCTCCTACCTTTGATGGCCATGAGTCTAACAAGCTACAGGCTTTGTCTCTGTGCTCTTTTCCTGGCCTACTACGGCCTTGAGCCTTCATTGTAGGCTCTCTTAAGGCATGTGGGTTGAGTGAGGTTATCTCAGATTCTCTGCACTCTACTGGCCTCCGATGGCTCAGTCTTTGCTCTGCTTTGCTCATCCTCATTGTTTTCCAGACCATTCCCTCAGTTTTCTCTCTAAACCTGATAAATTCATGTTGTGCCTTGTCATGTGCCTCTTTATGTCACTTCCATTTTCACACGCTGTCAAACTCAAAGCTGACATCAGCTTATGGACGATTGGGGGTGGTCCCTTTATACTCACACATTATATTTGATGAACGTCATCACCATAGAAGGAAACCAGGAAACATGGGTGACAGTTACAGGTTTGTACTTTGTTCCTTGAAAGAAAAAAAAACTGCCAAAAATCATCTTCATTCTTACTCTCTAGGTCTGTCATTCGTCGTGGTCTTCTTCGCAAGACAAAATTGTCTTTGAATTGTACCTGTTGAATTTCAGGGCAATTGTTGCCATTTATTCTTTGCTTGCATAAAGTTGAGATTGACAGCTCTTTGTTACACAGAGTGTATCAGAAAGTCTGAACAAGTCCACTTCCACAATAGTTGGCAAGTCGTTTCCTGATGATGATCAAAAATGATTTGAAGCTCAATAACAAGTAGATAAGTGTGCAGTAGGGGCAATAATGATTTGATCTCCTGCTCAGTTTGTAAGTTTGCTCACTTACGAAGAAATGAACAGTCACTAATTTTATATGGTAGTTTCATTTTAATGGAAAGTGACAGAATATCAACCAAAAGTCTAGGAAAAACACATTACATAAAAGTTATAAATTGATTTGCACTGAGTGAACGCGAGTGAAGTATTCGGTCGTCTACAACCCAGCCATAACTGCAAACTGCATTGATACATCCATGGCATCTTTTATTGGGTGATTATCATTCCCCTCTCACAATCTTAATGTAACCTCTCCTTGGTTACACTGAAATTTCAGTATTGAGGACCAGAAATTTGCAAAAGCTCAGCTCTAAACATTCAGAATGAGGACAGAGCTACCAAAGGTTTGGCACTGTGCTCAATTTTGGAAAATCGTACTTACTCCCAGTACTCCTTGCAGCAACTGTCACAGCTATGCCAAAAATAATGGTGCTGACCTCAGTAAGTCCAGTTTTTAGTATTCATATGAATCATTTAATCTGCATATTTTGTGATCTAAAATAGGAACTCCAACAAATGCATATCCAATAAAGCTCTCTGCAGAAATAACTAAGTCCATGCCTTTTCATCTGCAGTAAATGCAAAGCAAAAATAAATCTGTTCCTAAGACATAAATACCTGCATACCTCCTTTATTAATATTGTATATAAGATGGGTGGAGATTTATATTTGCAAGCTTTAAAATGTTTTAAGTGTGCAACAGTATGCAAACAGGACAAAAGTGGAATGGAAATTTTCACTGTAAGTCAGCAGACTGGAAAAAACTTTAGCGTATAGATAATAAATAAAGTAACAATAGTATAGTAACCACAAAGCAGCCCATGTTGTATAATGTCTGTCTAAGCTGAAACTTGCATACATTAAATATAAAGGAGAGGTTCATATTTCATATCACAATACATTGCAGCATACTGCATTCTGTTTCAAATGAAAGATCCCATCTCTTTAGTGACAGCAAGCCTCTGGAGTACTGTCACTACACACAGCCTTCTTTAGAATGGTAGGGAAGATCAAAAATTGTGACTTAGCTGAAACCACCATTCACACACACACACACACACACACACACCAGGAACGTGTTCAGAGGAAGAGGTTAGCAAAGAAAAAGTGGGATAGTCAGGGAGATGAACAAAGTAGACAAGGAGGATAGGCATACATCAAATAGAGACGTGGCGAAGGAAAAGACTAAGAGTGAGTTAGAATTTTTTCTTGATTAGAGAAAAGGATATGTATCAGTTGGCTAGGCAGAGAGTGAGAGTGAGCTGGAAAGAATGTACAGCAGGTTAGGGTGGTTAAGGATGGAGATGGAGATGTGCTAACAAGTGAAGAGAGGGTGTTAAGAAGGTGCCTGAGGAATGGAGAAGAAGTGCACTGAAACCAATTTTCAAGAACAAGGGTGATGTACAGATATGTAGTAATTACAGAGGGATAAAGTTGATGAGCCACACCATGGAGCTATGGGAAAGGGAGGTGATGATCACTGAGCGGCAGCATGGCTTCATGCTGAGAAAGAGCAGTACAGATGTGATGTTTGCTTTGAGAATGTTGATGGAGAAGAATAGAGAAGACCAGAAGGAGCTGCACAGTCTCTGTGGATCTAAAGAAAGCATAATTCTAATTTCCTGCTTCTAAATTCAGACAAAACTGAGGTTATTGTACTCTAAAAATCTTAGAATCATGGTGTCTAACCAGATACTTGGTCTGAATGGTATTACCTTGGCCTCCAGTAACAGTGTGAGGACTCTTGGAGTCTTTTTCAATAAGGATATGTCCTTCAGTGCACATATTAAATAAATGTGTAGGACTGCCTTCATTCATTTGCACAGTCTTGCTAAAATTAGAAACATCCTTTCTTAGAGTGATGCTGAAAAACTAGTTCATGCATTTATTAATTCTAGGCTGGGAGATGTGAAGGTAGATGAGTTTAACTACGTGGGGTCAACCATCCAGAGCAATGGACAGTGTACACGAGGGTGGAGTGGGTGGAGATGAGTGTCAGGTGTGATTTGTGACAGAAGGAGAGCAGCAAGAGTGAAAGGGAAAGTTTACAAGATAGTAGTGAGGCCAGCTGTGATGTATGATTTGGAGATGATGGCACTGACAAAAAGACAGAAGGTTGAGCTGGAGGTGACAGAGCTTAAGGTTTCTTTGGGACTGACAAGAATGGACAAGATTAGAAATGAGTACCTCAGAGGGATAGCTCAGGTTGAGCAGTTTGGAGACAAAGTTAGAGAGGCGAGGCTGAGATGGTTTGGATATGTGCGGAGGAGGGATGGTGGATCAGACAAGGATGTTGAAGATGGGGCTGCCAGGCAGAAGATAAAGACCACAGAGAAGAGTCTTGGATGTATTGCAGGAGGATGTGCAGAGGATGGTGTGTCAGAAGAGTATACTAGAGAGAGGGTGAGACAGAGGCAGATGATCCACTGTGACGAGCCCTAAAGGGAGCTGCTGAAAGAAGAAGACAAAGACTGTACACACACACACACACACACACGCACACACACACACACACACAATGGGGGATTGCTATCATCGTGACTGTGGCAGCCGAGCCACCTCCAGCACAGACACACAAACACATCATCTTTAGCTTGTTGAAGTGGTGTGTGTGTGTGAATGATTTTGTTTGATTGCTGTTGAAACACCAGAGATCAAACTCAGTCTGGGATGAAAGTCCTCATCTCTCAGCCTCATGTTAGTCATCTGCTTCCAAATTCATGAAATGCTTCATGCAGCTGATGTGCAGCATTAAAGGACACATTTTTTTTGACGTTGAACAGATTTACTAATAAAACAGCCAGTATTTAGATATTATAAATATTCATGAGTTATAATGAACTACACTGACACCTGCTGCTAAATACTGCCTCCTGATGGTCAAAGACAATTACTCATAAATCATATTTTTTGCCATTAACAGTTGATTGTGATTATCTAATGTATGCACTAAGGTGCATTTAATATTTTATGGTATGAATGTGTTCTGAGGGATTAAAGAGGTACTGCCATGTTTCAGTCTCTTGCTCGAAAACTAGGGGGCCTGCAAGAGAGGAAAAACCTTTCAGATCATACACAGACTCATTGTTCAAAATTCATGGATCTCTTATCCTTATCTATCATGTTTATTTGTTGTTTACCTGTACCTGCTGAGGGTTTGGTTTTTTTTTCTCAAGGTGGGAATTTAAATAAAGTCTTAGCTCCAGCATCAGTCTTAAAAAAAATCCTGTCTGTCATGATTTGTCCTCTGTGCTTGTTGATAACAATATCCTGTGTGTTCTGCAGGAGAACCCAGAGCGTGGGCCATGAACCCCTGAGGAGACAAGGCTCCTCCACTACCAGCCGCCCTCCTCAGCCCCTCTCTGCCCAGGCCATCAAACACATCTGGGTTCGCACAGCTCTCTTTGAGAAAGTTCTGGATAAGATAGTGCAATACATTGTGGACAACTGCAGGTGAGTTTGCTTTATTCTCTGCTGTTGCACTGTGGTGACTCACAGCTCTCTTCTCTGGGCTTTGTCGTACCTGAATGAATTATCTATTTATGCGTTCTATTCTTCTCCTATGTTTGCTCTGTTTGCTTTGTTCTGTGCTCTGTCTGGCTAACAACCACTGTTGGTGTGTTTCGACGAGCTGTCCACACACTGTGATTCACTGATCAAAGCTTCAGACATGAAGTGCACCGATGGGGTTCACAAATATGGCAACGCTTATTAAATGGAGACAAATCCACCCTAAACCAGACTTTTGTGTTTAGTTGTTGTATTCTTGTAGCGCCGGTTAAAAGCCAGGCACAGTAAACTCAGTGTTGTGTTCAGACAGCTGCAGTGTGGTTGATCTAATCTGATGTATGACACCCACAGTAAATGTCAAGGTCTGTGGCAGTCCCTCACAAATAAAGAGCATCAACAGTAACCTTAGTAAACTTGTGGCCTTTATTATGAAGCATGGTGACCTTAGTGTGCTTCTCGCTGTGTTTACAGGTTTCACTAAGCCTAATATCAAAGATACTGGGAAAAAATATTGTCTCAGAAGGGATGGGCATTGGGAGCTTTGGCTGTACAATGGGCCACAAGGACAGCCCTGCTTGTAGACAGTGTATAAATGTAATATCTTTCATTATTCTTATCTGAAGGGAGGAAGTAGGATGGGAGCTTATTAATTCAACACTGGTATTCGATTCGTTCTCAGGATTGGCAAATGCCTCAAGTCAAGGTATATTTATCATATCAGAACCGGCAGGATTGGTACATTTTTGCAGATATGCATAGGCATATCTTCAAGCAGTGTTCATTTCAGAAATCACAACATCTGGAAATTATATGCATGTGAATCAGGCCACACTCACACATTGAACCTTAAACTGCCAGTGCAGAGCACCTGATGAATGTTTATACATAAAAATTTGCCTGCACATTGGAGTCTGCCTGGACACGCCCAAGAAGATGATCTTGAACATGAGACTGGCCAAATTTAAATCAGCTTGGGTTTTTGAATCTTATGGACTTTTTCTGTGAAAAGTTGGAAAAGTTGCATCCTGTTATGTAGGGCTGCCATAACACAATGCTGCACTGATACTACAATACTAATGCTAAGAGCAAAAGAAACTTTACTGTGCAATAATATTTCAACTGTAATAGCCATTATTTAGGCTGTTGGCATCAATCAATGTGATCTCTTGTGTCTTTTAAAAGTCTAGCTTTTAATTCACAGTGCAGCTGTACAACGTGGGTTACCATGGTGATTTACAGTAGAGCCAGCCAAAAACAGTATCTGCCTAACCTATTTTGTGATGGGGGGTGTACAGTGTAATGCAGCCACTAAATATGAGTGAGGGATGGTAATCAAGCATGTCTGTCTTTCTATCATAACATGTAGCATCACTGAATTCTTAGCTATTCTTGGGCAGTTGAAACAAAACTTTTCTTTAACTTGGCACACACTCACTTAGTAGGGCTCCTCTTCCCAGCCTGATGATATCTAGTTATATGTTTCTTCTCTGTGTTTGACTGCAGTAAATACTATGAGAGGGAGGCTCTGATGCATGACTCAGTCTTTGGGCCCATCTTGGCAGCCCTACTAGGTGAGTACATTACACTTTGCATGAACTGCCAAAATTTATTGAATCACCAGACGCCAGTAACAAAAAGTGCAATGCTGATCATCCAAACAAATGTTCATATATTCATTTAAAATGTGCAAACAAACAAGACCACAATTCCCGGAAGCCAAGACGTGACCATAAAACACAACAGGCACTTTCACAACTGTCTGGAAGCTGACAACAGACAGGAGACTGAGGCAGAGACGCAAAGTTTTCTCAGGCAGTCAGACAAGAACAGGAAAACAAACAGCTTTTCAGGCTAAACCAAAGTAGACAAAGTGAACTATGAGACAAATTGGTGAAGAGAAAATAAAGCCTATATCATCTCCGACTAAAACAGGAGTGAGGGACTACCGATGAGGCACATAATGAGGACTGATGAAAGGAATAGCAATAGGTGTGCAGATCAGTATACACTGTGTGCACAATTATTAGGCAAGTCAGTAATTTGACCATATTATCATTTTTATGCATATTTCCAACTCCAAGCTGTATAAACTTGAGTGCTTATTAGATTTAAACATATCAGGTGATGCGTATTGAGGGATGGTGTGGCCTAAGATCAATAACCTATATCAAGGTGTGCATAATTATTGGGCAGCTTATTTTCCTCAGACAATTTGGGCCAATAAAGAGCTTTAACTGACTGAAAAGACAAAAATTATAAAAAGTCTTTAATGCAGAACTCTTGAAAATGCAAAGATATTGGAGCGTGACCACAGAACCATCAAACGTTTTGTTGCAAATAGTCAACAGGGTCACAAGAAACGTGTCAAGAGAAAAAAAGACACAAATTAACTTCCAAAGATTTGAGAAGAATCAAACGTGAAACTGCCAGGAACCCATTATCCTCCAGTGTTGTCATATTCCAGAACTGTAACCTACATGGAGTTCCCAGAATGTTCAGTGGTCAGAGGAATGGCCAAGGCCAGGAAGGGTGAAACCTGACCAAATCTGAAGACAGGTTTATCAAAGGTTTTATAGCCTGATGAGATGAGAGTGACTCTTGACAGACCAGATGGATTGGTCCATAGGATCAATAATGGGCACGGAGCTCCGCTTCAAATCAGACACAAGCAAGGTGAAGCTGGGGTTCTGGTATGGGCTGGTTAATTAAAGATGAGCTAGTTGAGCCTTTTCAGGTTGAAGATGGACTCATACTCAACTCCCAAACCTACTGAAGGTTTTTAGACTACAGTTTCTTCAAGCAGTGGTACAGGAAAGGGTCTGCATCGTTCAAGAAGACCATGATTTTTATGCAGGACAGTCCTTCATTGCATGCATTTGAGTGCTCTACTGCGTGACCTGATCTACTGGGCCCTTTTTAAATGGGAGATTTACAGTGAAGCGAAGCTGAACAGTGAAACTGGGGTTGCTGCTGCACAGAAAGTTGGTCAACAGATCAAGAAACTGACAAAAAAACAAACAAAACATTTTCTCAGTTTGATTCAAATATGGGTTTATGAGATTTGCAAATCATTGCATTTCAGTTTTGTTTACATTTTTACATAGTGTCCAAACAGTTTTTGAATTGGGCATGTATACACATGTCAGCTGAACAGCTAAAAGTTGATCAGTGAAAATGTATGTCTGGCCCTTTTAATATTTTTTACTTTGGCCAGTAGTTCTACTACCTTGTTCATTCATTTTTTATGAAAATAGTTAAAATGGTGCACCTTTCTCTCGTCACCCTGCCCTTCCCACACACGTCTGTGTCCCCCCCCCCGCCGACAAATAAAGGTAAATAAAAGCCTCAAAGAGAAAAAAAAGTCACCAAGTATTGAGAGCTCACAATACATTATTGTTTATAGGCTTATATGATAATAATTTTTATTAAAAACGCTGCATACAAAAATAAAATTCAACATTAATGGCACTACTGAAATTTATAAAGATAAATCAGGAAACCAGTTCTACAAACTCCACTAAAGATGTTATTTTACTACTGATATTATAATTAATATTAATTAGTAAAAAAGTCTTGTACAGAGGTCAAATTTTGCACATAGACTTTATTTGGGAAAATGGCACAGGTACATTTGGAAACTCTTTTTTTTGCATTATTGTGTTTTCTTTGGCCAAATGACAGCTGGTACAGGCTTCAGCTCCCCTGTGTGATGCACTCGAACCCGTGCTTATGGGAGGCTGCTTGGACAGGAGGACGGGGTTAAATTGCTGTTGTTTATTTTCACAAAGGGCTTGGCAAATAAATCATTTGCAACGAAGGACCTTATTAACACTATAATTTGATAACTTGTTTGAATTAGAAAAAGTGTGTGCACATAAAAGTGCAAGTGAACTACCGCCTGCCATAGATGGAATCTCAATCTGTAGGACACTGATTTCCATCACATTCTAAAAACAATGTTTTAGCTACATCATATCTCTGGTAAAGATATGTGTTGTTTTTTCAGTGGGGCCCTGTGCTCTGGAGTACACCAAGCTGAAAACTTCGGATCATTTCTGGACAGACCCTTCAGCCAATGAGCTGGTTCAACGCCATCGTATTCACGGGGCCCACCGGAGCCAAGATGTCTTAGCCAGCCGCCGGCCTGCTCTGGGGGTTAGTATGGAGGCTGATTTAGGTCAGTTCTCTCCATCCTCAGGAGGTCTTGGTATATAGTCTTGAGTAGGAGTGATCTTTGACCATGTTTAGGATTAGTGTTCTCAGGTGTTCTCGTAGGATAAACCCGCTGCATAAACTGGCTGGTCTTTTCTTTTCTAGATCCGCAAGAGGCAGTCCAGTGGCAGCATGTCAGAGGACAGGTTTGCTGCATCAGCGAGGGAGTATGTGGAGTCTCTTCACCAAAACTCCAGAACGCACCTTCTTTATGGCAAAAATAATGTCCTTGTGCAACCGGTACAACTCCACTGTCTCACTTTTTACACAGCTCTTACACACAGTGACTTTACTATTTCTGTCTGATCATCCACTATAATGGTTTTGAATTGAAATTCCTCCATAATCTCACAGAGCAGCACCAGTAATATGATTTATCTACAATACCTGCGCTTTGTTAAATGCTCAGTATCCAGCATTACCAAAGCTTTGCTCAAACCATACAGAATGTGTTCAAGAGCTGCAAAGGATTCAACTTGGACAAAATTTTACATCCATCCAAAAATTAACAAAAATTAACCTCTTTACGAGCCGCCATTGTTGTATTTGAAAGACTTTTATCATAACTGAAGCAAAGGACACTGATTGGTTGTAACCAGTGTGGTTCAGCTGGAAGCGCATAGCGTAACTGCCATGGCAACCTAAATTGGGCCGGTATTAATAGCGTACTCTTGCTGAGTAAGAACCACTTTCACCCATTTGAACAGTGCAGGACCTTCTGATTAGCAGGAGACCTACTCTACCTGCTTAGCCACAGCCAGCCAGCTGAAATCTATAAGAATTGCTTGCCAAGATTATTATTAAAGTTTTACATCTGTGCTCTGTTGTAACATAAAAAAGAGTCCATTCACTTTATGTTAGACAATGGTGCATGCCACACAGACATCATTTGAGTGAGTGAACATCTGTCTCTGTTTCCTGCTCCTGGAGTAAAGAACTAAGCATTGATCTGTGAATGGTCTCTTTCTCATAGTTATTTATGTACATGTTTAAGACAGAATCAATCAAAAAGATTGAACTGCACAGGCTGTGAGCCACAGGCATTTGAAGTGCATTGAAGCTGTTTGTATTACAAAATGTAGAAAATGAATGCATTTCATTACATTTGTATGTACCTCGTCTGAAGAGTATCAGCAAAAGGAGCAAAAACACAAGTGTAATAATTATTTTCTTCAAAGAGATTTTACAATCTCTTAATATTTATGAGGTGAGAATCCCATTTAAATCAATCATAACAGTTCAACAAGGAACACAAGTGAAACATGCTGTTTGATTGTTTACAAATCTGGCCTCATGTTTGCAGTTTCAAAACGATACATCTTCAGTGTTGAGCATCTGTTTAATCAATTTCTCAAAGCAGCATTTTATACACAAATATTCTGAGAGAAGTAGAAAACATGCCGTGTGCGACAGATACACAGTGTGCTTCTTGCTCCAGGAGCTCCAGCTAAGCTTTATGGAAAATCTTGGCACAAACTTTGATGAAGGTTGAAACTTTGTTTAGATGTCGAAAGGTTGTGGGGCTGTGGAGGCCCTGAAGCTACTGCTGTTTTAGAATAGTGGCAGTAATCCTTGGAAGCCTACACACTGTGCATGCAGTGCACACAGACGGCACTCTGCACCCACTCAGCTGCTATAAAGATAAGTTGTAAATGATAATCGTGCCGCACGCACAAACAAGCAAACTTAGAGTAGTTTGTGTGTGTGACCTTTGAAATCAAAGCTGTCTCTCTCCTGCTTGCATTGCCAGGCAGGTCTAGCATGTTTGGCCCTGAGAGTGTATAATGAGCACATGTATGCCTCCCACAATGCATTTGGCAGAGCCCTGCTAACAACTATGGCTGAGTGCACATGCAGATGAATACAGCACTCGCTGGTGTGCAAAAATAGTATTCATTTTGCTGTCATTATAATTTCACCTGTCATAACCTACAGATCAGCCACGGCATAAAAACCGTAACAAGTGAAGTGATCTCATTAAAACGTGATGTTCATGTGGATGCTACTTTGACATGTACCACCCACATAAACAGTTTAAAACCAAACAAACCCTGGTGTCATTCTCATTTCTGATGATTGGAACACCGGTCCTCTTATGACTGTAGTCATCCTGACTGAACCATGTTTATAAACAAATGTAGTTACTGGACTATGACAGCTCTGACAATATTGTAGCAAAGGGATCTACTTATGAACCACAACTGAACAGGTTTCTAGAGATATCAGGATTAGGTTAACACAGTCACCCAGGATCCATGAGCACTTCATGGAGATAATAAGGGTAAATTATGGGTTTTGTTGTGGCTTAAATATAGTTATTCAGTCTGAGAATGAATATCAGAGCTTCAATTCAATTTTATTTTATTTATATAGCGCCAAATCAGAACAAACAGTCGCCTCAAGGTGCTTTGTATTGTGGGTAAAGACCCTACAATAATACAGAGAAAACCCAACAGTCAAAACGACCCCCTATGAGCAAGCATTTGGCGACAGTGGGAAGGAAAAATGCCTTTTTAACAGGAAGAAACCTGCAGTCATCTGCCGCGACCGGTTGGGGCTGAGGGGAGAGAGACAGGACAAAAGACATGCTGTGGAAGAGAGCCAGAGATTAATAATACTTATTGATTAAATACAGAGTGAAGTATAAACAAGTAAATAAGGTGAATGAAAAGAAACAGTGCATTATGGGACCCCCCTCAGCAGCCTAGGCCTATATCAGCATAACTAAGGGATGGTTCAGGGTCATCTGATCCAGCCCTAACTATAAGCTTGATCATAAAGGAAAGTTTTAAGCCTAATCTTAAAAATAGAGAGGGTGTCTGTCTCCTGAATCCAAGCTGGGAGCTGGTTCCACAGAGGAGGGGCCTGAAAGCTGAAGGCTCTGCCTCCCATTCTACTTTTAAGAAAACATTTAAAAAATTAAGTGTGGTGGTTCAGATTTCTTTTGATTTACTTTAGGTTATTGTTTGTTTATTACAAAAGCAATTAGTTTTTTAACCTTTAAGTCTTTAAGGAATAAATATCCTTTTAATCACAGAATTTAGGTTTTTAAGTTCAGTGTAAAAATAATCTTGTGATACTCATTTGACATCGATGGGTACAGTGCGGATACTTCACAGTGAGCGCCTAATTAAATGTCTGCATCGTAATGTGATGCTCTCTCTTTACATCCAACAAAGCATTACAGAAACTGTTGATCCAGATCTGTAGTATGGTCATCTCCTAAATAGAATAAGGGAAAGAAATACTGACTAAAACATCTCATGCCACATCTGTGGGTAAAAGTGGTTTAATCATCGATGCTTTAAAGCCCAAGGTGTTAAAAATGTTCTTCTTTTTGTCACATGGCAGAAGAAAGACATGGAGGTTTTGCGGGGTTACTTGTCTCTCCATCAAGCTGGGGATAACCTCACCCTGAAGTGGACACCCAACCAGCTCATCAATGGCACACTGGGAGACTGTGACCTGGAGAAGAGGTAGCCAGAATACATGAATGACCTAACATCTCCTTCTCAAAAATGGGCACTTTGAATGCACCAGATTAAGTACTGGCTTATACTAGTACAAAATCCTGTAATTAAAGAGCTACTGTTCAGATTTAGTAAAGAAGCACTGACATTTCTACATGCAGATCAGCACTACAGATGGCACAAGCATCTCTGTCTTTACTCTCAATAGTGTGTGCATGCAGAAGTCTGAAAGATCACAAACAGATTTTCATGTATTTTAATTTTCTGCCCCTCTTTCTAGTATCAGACCTATCATTTATCCTATTGAAATGTGTCAGATTATAGATTCAGACAGACCTGAAGCAAATTAGAATATTGTGTGAGTCTTAAAATATGTCATTCAGGCGTCACTGAATATAATTCAGGATTCTTTCCTTTGGCTTTAATACATGCCAGCAGTATCACACTGTAATGACAGCAGAGCACACACACATACTGATCAGGCTCAGGAGGTAAA
Source organism: Pterophyllum scalare (assembly GCA_024447675.2). Classification (NCBI taxonomy): domain Eukaryota; kingdom Metazoa; phylum Chordata; class Actinopteri; order Cichliformes; family Cichlidae; genus Pterophyllum; species Pterophyllum scalare. The sequence continues at coordinate 42,035 of JAMQGT020001901.1, forward strand.
TTATATTTTGTGTTGTTCCTCACACATCCAAAGGGTCATCCGGTAGGTCTGCTGTTATACGCAGAGTTCTGTTTTTTATGGCAGAATAGTTTGTAATAAAGCAGCACTTCCCTGGATAAATCCTGCTCTCTGTGTGAGTTGTCAGATTAATCCAGAGATCGGCTTCTGATGAAAGGTTTCAGCCTCATGTCAGAACTTACTGATTTTCCTTTAGCCGCCTCTCACTGATCTGAAGTGTCAGAGAAATACTGTAATATATTTATTAACAGATTAATCTCTCCCTCATTGTGTCTGCTTTTTTTTTAACCATTAATTTGTGCTGCCCTTAAAGTAAATAAATGATCTACGTCTGTGCTCCTAAGTTTTTGCATTGTTAGTAGACTATCTGCAGAACTTTCGACTCCCACTGCCACTTTTTTGTGTTTGCAGTATCATTACTAATTTGCACCACTTTGTATATCGGCCCTCAGTCTTATTTTACTAATCCAAAACACATATCTCACTCTTTTAGTATCTACTGGGATTACGCACTGACTGTTCCTCTGCGCCAGATAGTATGCATCCACTGTCACCAACGCCGTGAGTACACTGCTGCTCATTCCAATCAATTACACACACACACACTACTAATATTCTGTTCACTAGCAGTCTGTTATGTCAAGTTAAGATCACATCATAAAGAATCTGTGTTTCATAAGCTGTTGTTAGATCTGGCTATATATCACTTATCGTAACAAAGTGTACATTTTTTATTAATGACCGATGCAAGTCATATGACTCCTTAGAGAATCCCTCTCCTCCTTTTACATTTATTACATGCACAAACTTTCCGTCTCTTCTTCACAGTAATATCATAATTTATGTTTGTACCACAAATAACAGAAAGCATATGATCAACTTTGCTCTTTTTCTTTGCCTTTTCATGTCTCTTCCTTATTTTCCAGCTGACTGTGGGGGAACACTGGTTCTTGTCAGTCAGGATGGGATCCAGCGGCCACCTCTGCACTTTCCCCCCGGTGGTCACCTCCTGGCCTTTCTCTCCTGTCTGGAAACAGGCCTATTACCACGGGGTCAGCTGGAACCCCCCCTCTGGTCCCAGAAGGGAAAGGTAATAACAAACATAGTAATGTTAAAAATGAGGTGCTTCAGTTTCAAGTTACAATTGAAGATCATTACAAACACTAAAATAAAATATAAAACATTGAAATACAGGCTAAACAGGAAAAAAGTAACAACAGAAATGCCATCAGATTCTAGTTTATAGTACCTACAACCTACAGTGTACAGTTTGTCTATACAAACAAAACTCTATGAAGAGAGAGCTACATCCCGATTCATAAATAATTCAGTTATGTAGTTTGGAGCAAGGTCCCACTTTTAAAAACAATTCCTAATGACTTGGTTTTCAATGAAATGGGAACAAAAATATCTCTCTCTCTATATATAGTGCCTACTACAAAATGCAGTTTTTTAAGGTATAGTCAGTAGTCGTCAGTAGTTTTTCAAGGGTATTTAATAGAAAAAAGGATATTGTACTCATAAATGTAGATAGATTAGTGTGTAATCACATCTTCCAACAAACTGACGCATTCATTGCACCTTCAGACTTATACCTATGTTTTATCATTTGAGAAGGCGTTCCCTCACCAAAGTAGCGAAAATGCAAAGGAGAGCGAGACAGTGCTGTGGGCATCTTATTAAAATGTCATCCTCTTCTTCTTCACCTCAAGCTTCAACTCCTGAGCTGAAGTCAGAGATCTAACATGTGAAAATGTCCATAAATGTGCTTATTTATTCCCGATGTTGTTGCCATTTCTTATTGTTAGCAGATTAGACACCCGACTCTGGACAGCTGATGAACTGGTTAAACAACAACAAGAACAACAGCTGGTTATAAGCTAACATTACGCCAGCTAATATCAAGCTTGAGCATCCTAAAAATCACACTTTCCCTCTGATAAACAATTTGATTACAATCTCACATTGTATCAGAGTTTATTCACTAAGCCTCAGAGTCCAACAGTGTTAGATCCACTTCACAGATAGTTTCACTAACACGGGTTAATGGCGGCTAACAGCAGCAAAAACAGCAGCGCTTACCAACAGAAAAGTTCAGCATATCCTCAGCAGCTCTCCTCAATATCGCTGTCATCAGACAGCAGCGAGCTTCACTGACTCATCGGCTTGTATGGGACTCCCATCACAGGAGGTTTACAGCCTCTTCCAGAGTAAACAGATGTGGATGCTTCTCACCTGGCATTGACAGCTGAGGTAAACAGTGAACGGCCTACATAACAGGGGAAAAACTCCAGGCAGACCGAGGCCAGAGTCACTTCAGTATCTGGGTATACTCACAACAGAAGAAGGGTGGCCAGAGTTTACTTGTTTTTTCGTTCCTGTTTATTGCAAAGTGATGATATTATTCAAACATGTTAAAATGCAATGTGTACAAAAATGAATTTTTTTTCACAAACAGTAGTGGAAACACGCTGGCTGGCCGCAGCAATTTTAGGGTGCATTTTAATTTTAATGTTTTTGATCTTTCTTGGCTCACTTAAACATGTCTGTCCTATAGCAGCCCCTGTAGCTAGGATTATGCTCTTGAATTGGGAGGAGTAAGAAGACAGAACTAAGTTGACTGTAATCTGCAGTCTACTGACATCTAGCAGTTTTGAAAACTGTAACTTTAAATGATTTCATTTATTAAGGTGAAAAAAGTTATCCAAACCCTGTGTGAACACAAATTTGTGTTTATGATTCAACAATAAGAAAGAGACTGGGTAACAATGACATACATCCTGTTACATCTGCCATAAAGCTAACACAGCATGTCATAAAAAGAACATCATGATCATGTGATCTTTGGGGCTGCTTTGCTGCTTCAGGACCTGGGCTACTTGCCATACTTGGTGGAACCACTAATTCTGCTCTTTACCAGAAAATCCTGAAGGCGAACGTCCAGTTGTCAGTTTGCGGCCTGAAGCTCAACTGCTTATGGGTTATGCAGTAAAACAACGATCCGAAACACACAAGCAAGTCCACCTCTGAATGACTCAAAAAGACAGTGATTTGAAAGATTCATTTGCCAGTTATTGCAAACACTTGATTGAAGTTCTTGCTGCCAGGGGCAGCATAACAGTTATTTGGTTTAGAGGGCAATTACTTTTTCACACAGTGGCAGGTAGGTTTGGATAACTTTTTCCCCTTAGTAAATGAAATTGTCATTTAAAAACTGCATTTTGTATTTTCTCAGGTTTTCTTTGTCTAATATTAAAATTATTTTGATGATCTAAAAAATGTGTGACAGATATGCAAAAAAAAAAAGAAGTAAGAAATACTTTTTCACTGCACTCCCTGTGATCCAAAAAGTTAAAAGTCCTGTTTCAGAAAAGAGATGAACCGAAGGTCTGGACCGAGGCTCAGCATAATAGAAATAAGGATTATTTCCGTGAATCACACAAAGTCCAAGAATAAAAATATGAAGCTGAAAATTAGTATAATAGGTCCTGTTTAAGTTGTGGCTGTGACATCCATCACATGCAAAACCTGTCCTGCAGGGAAAAGTGTTCCCTAAACTAAGGAAGAGGAGTAGTGCTGCCAGGCTTATGGACCAGGAAGGGAACGGTGAGGAGCAGTCAGCTGCTGACTACGTGTTTCGCATCGTCTACCCTGGATATCGATATGAAGCCAGTAAGTAACACTGCAAGTATCCACGAGGCAGAAGTTTGCTGCTCATAACCAAAATAAATCTCCTTTTTTGTGGTGAACACATATCTCATTAATGGGTACATGTAATGTGTTTGTAATGTACCCTGGTTTCTTTCCCGCAATACTCTTCCCGAGGCATGTAGGGCACCACTTTTCTAACTTTGTTCTCTGTTGTCCCACTGGTGCAAACAGTCACTATAAACTACCACCACACCACGGACAGCCGCGCTCCATCGCTGGATGATGACGAGGAAGAGGAAGATAGGCTCCATGCTATGATCTCAATGATCTGCTCGCGGAACCTCACAGACCCTAATGTCATGAAAGGTTTTTATCACCTTAACACACCTACCCAACCCTGCTGCCCCACCCTCACCCAACCCTACTGCCCCACCCCTGAGACCTCACCTCAGCTTCAGTTGCTCTTTCTTGCCTCCCATCATGTCCGCTCGGGCCCTCTCTCCCCCTCCCCGACCCCACCTATTCCAGCTTCGTCTGCCTGTGTATGTTCTCCCTGAGTCCAAGCCCAACAGTGTAGCATTGACTAGGGATGGTTATGTTTGCAGGGGCTTGGGGAAGTTCAGGGCAATCAAAACAAAACTGGCAAGCAGCAGTTATTAGAATATTAACATATTCATGGTGGTAGGCCTGTGCAGTGAATACAAAACTTCTTTAACTAACTCAAAGTTTGTACCACTGGTTGGATTAGGTAAAAAAAAAAAACGAAACAAAACTGCTATGTTATGTTGAAACACAAAGGAAGATGGTAAGAAGTGGAAGAGCGAAGGTAAAAATCACCAAAGATTAAAAATAGATGAAAGTAGTTGTCTCTTGATTGTTTAATGTTATGAAAATTATTTCTTATTGGTGGGGAATTGCAGACTTAGAACTAGGAATATGTTTGTTTGTTTTTTATTTTAGGCATGAAAATGATCTGGAATGAGGTAAAGATCTTCCTTTGTCTTGATCAAGGTTTTGAATGAGTAATCTACTACTCAGTATTTTTATATTGATCATAGTAAAATGTAAAATAAAAGGTCTCAGTCATAATTTCAAGCCTATAGAAAATTTGTGCCAAATTAGAAGCACAGCAGAACTTTCCAGACTCTTCTAAGTAAGAGGCTTTTGTTGTTGTTTGTTCTTTTAAGAAACACAAAATTCTTAATTCATTAACTTTACATCCAGCTGCACCAGAAAAGTTAGCTACTAACTTCTAAAGAAAAGTTGAACGTGGAGGTCGCTAATGAGCTAGACATTTATCTTGGTAGTTGGTGAGGACTAAATCAGAACACTTAGTAATTAGTAGTTCTGGGTACTGGTTACATTACCGGATCTTTGCAGTTAGCTTTCTCGTGGCAGTTATTTGGTCCAGAGTTTGTGTAGCCTGCTATACGTTTACCACTGAGTGTACTGACTTTACCTTATGACACATCCAGTTGATGCTGGGAGTGTCTCCTCCAATATATGACCAACAAAAAAGGTTGCTAAATTCCCTCAAAGTGACAGCTGCAGCTGAGCCATTATTCTACATCAGCCTTGTGAAGCTCTTAGCTTGCAGGTGCTTCATCAAACTGTGAAGCAGAACTATTTTGCAGCTACTGAATCATGGCATGCAGCCAGTTTTTCACAGGACTGCACAGAGTCCTGTGAAAATATTCTTTTTCATATGGCTGCATATACCTATAGTAATTGATTGAATCATAAATGTTGTATGTTGTTACAGTACAAAAGTAAGTGCTCTAATGCACATTTCACACAGCACTGATCATTAGGCTGACAACTGCTAACATGTCAGCTGAAAAGATGTTAATGACTGAAGTTATTTGTTTTTATGCAGCGTCCAAAAAACTGCTTATAAAGCTCTGTGGTGTATTAAAGCCCACACTGGATTTTTTTTTTTTGGGAAGAAAATGTTTGTTTCTCAGCTAACTTATTATTTCAGTAGTGAAAGATAACAGGGAAATTCCAAATTTCCACCAATGCATTTGACTACGAAGTTAGAAAGTTATTGTGAAGGCAGCGTTTGATTCTGCCCCAGCATCCACACAGCTGTGATGCTACTCTGTTACATGTTCTGCAAACCAGCACATGGAGCAGTGGTGTTGGAGGAACTGATGAAACGCTTGTTATTCTACCACACGCACAGGATGTATCTGCCATATTGTTACATTATATATTCCAACTGTTATGTTGTTTGGGCTCTTCTTCTTATTGCCAATCATGTTTAAAAATGCTACACTGGAAAAATATCAAACCAAGTCATGGTTCAAAATTCAGTGAGTTACAGTGATCTTAGTTGTAGACAGACCTTCTGCTCCAGTAAACATTCATTAGGAGATGTGGATTCCCTGTTATTAATATGGCAGCCACAGTGAAGCACAACTGTGTGGTAACAAAATATTTTTTAAAGGTTTTGTTTATGCATGTAGTACAAGTCAAGAAAAAAGCCTCACACAGCCTTATTAGTTCAGAGGTTTCGAAGACAAGGTCGAGCTATTGTCATAGCCTTGACATCGGCGGGGGCCATAACTCGAGAACGACCTCAGCTAGGATGTTCAAATTCACACCATATATGGATCTACTAAAAAAATCTTGGATGAGTTTGAATCTCAGTGTCCTTGACCTAAAGGTAAAGGTCAGACGTTTCTGAAAATGCTGTGAACACGATAACTCAAGAACAATCTCACCTAGGATGTTCAAATTCACCCATACTGTTCAAGCTTCACGGACTTGTTCACTGACTTTACTATAACAGCAGTTTGACTCCTCACAGCAGAGCAATGGCACCCGCGCAGTGATGCTCTGGTTTAAGTTTGTGTAAGCAAAGGAGAACCACAGTGATGTATATGACAGGGAGGACATGTTTCAAAACTTAAAAATGTGCCTAGCATGATATTTGCTATGATATAGTTGTGTTTGCAGTGATTTCCTGAGGGATAGCATTTGGATGATGGTATCAGCACCCACAAAAACTATGGTCGCATTGCTGTGACAATACTATTTCTTAGGAGCACCAAGGGGGCTTCCAGATCCTCCCTTGGCTTATCTCCATGGTCAGTGAAGCACATCACTGCTTTTTTAGGATACCTAGTAGGGTCAGATGAAGCACTATCTCCGTCACTGGTTGTCGGTTCAAATCACAGCATTCACTTATAAATAAAATGCATTTTTATTGTGTTTTATTTCTGAAAAATAATGGACACACTCTCCCATTCACGTGAATGGGAGAGTGTGTCCAAACCTTAGACTGGTACTGTATAGTCATTCGACATTTTTTTGTTTAGTTGCTGGTAGATAAGTGGTAGCTGGAACTTAGATTGTGATCTAGAACAATAACATCTTGTCTTAAGAAACTGCTGCTTTTGTCACGTATGTTGTCACGGATGTTTGGTAATACCACAGCAGCCGATGATACACTTTCCTTACTGCCTCCTGTTCCTGCTTAATTTCACTCTCTGTGTTTCCTCTCTATCCTTCCAGCACTCAGTAACACAGCTAAATCCACTTCCTTGGCAGGGATGCTTATGTAGACCTGTGAAAGACACACTGTCTGATGAACAGACTTGCATTATAGTGACTGCAAATTTCTTTCAGCTGGTTGCAGCACAGATCCGAACTTTCCCAGGTCTCCTCAGGTCAATGCCTTATGGGCTGCTTTGCATTCTGGGATGTACAGTGTTGGCTTAGAGTTAAGAAAGGGTTTATCTCGAAGCATGCCTGGGTACTGTTGGGTTTCCTCTGTTGTGGTTATGAATCGCTTTGATAGTTTGCTTCGTTTTTTGCACTCCTTTAATTTGACTTAACTCTGTTTCCCTCTTTTTGTACTTTCATTTCTCACTTGCAACATGCTTGACAGTTTTTGCATGGGGAATATGCATCTGTTTCATTGTTTTTTTTGTTTTTTTTTTAAACAACGACTGCGTGTTTCTGCGTATTTGTGGTGGAAAATCCTTTCTCACAGTCTCCTCTGTTCGTTTTTGATTTCTCTCTTTCCTCTCTTCAGTTTTTTTCTTCTCTGTTTGTGCAGTCATTTGCTGCAATGCTGTTCACTGTAATTCTTCACTAACCCCACCACCCCACCCTCCCCTCGCCCCGTCCACCACCCCTCTCATTATGGTCCTGTGGGGTTCCGCAGTAGCTGAGACGTGGAGTCCTTGTGTGAGCGGGGTTGCCCAAACAGCTGTCGATCATGTCTAGTCCTAAACTAATTAAGGGGGAGGCCAACTGTCGGTCTTGCTCCAGCACAATTTCTGTTTGCTTTTTTTTTTTTCTTTTTTTTTTTTTGGTTCTGAAAATGATTTTTTTTTTTTTTCTGGGGAGGTTTATTGAACAACCAAAGCACAGCTTCATATTCATGACAGGTCATCAGCTCCAACCTGAAGAATTAAGGTGAAGAGCATTTGTTTAATGTTGAAGTTTTTATGATTTTTTTTCCTCCCCTTTGTGTGCCCTTTTACCGGTGTCCATTTGTTTCGGTTGTTTCTGAGAAGATTTCTTTTGATGTCTCTGGTCTTGTTCTGGTTTTATGCATCCTGCACGGCCTGAGCGTGAGCCTCGTCCCTGCCCTCTCTTCTGTCAATTCCTTCATTTCCACTCTTCTTCCTGTCTTCTGCTGTCCTGTTCATCTGGAGCATTGTCTTGAGCTCTGCTGTCTCTCTTGCTTCCTCTCTGAATGAACTGAACCAGCATTGCATTCCTGCATCCTCTCAGCCTGTTTCCCTCATGGCACTGTTCCTACTCCTTAAATCATCCCCTTCCACTTTTGGTTTCCTCTCTTCGCCCGTTTTTCAAGCTCTCATATGTAACATGAGTCTAAAACTCTCCATCTACTCATCTCTTAATGTTACGATGATACATGGAAAGATGTATTTACGGTTGAGCTGAGGGACTTATGTCATAATATGTAAGGCGTAGCCTTTCAAATAGGAGAAGTAGTGTCATGAAAAGAGAAGTGTATTTTGTCTCAGAGCACTAAAACCCTACTCTGTCTTCTCACTTTCATTCTCTCTGACTTAGACCACGGGGAGATGATGGAGATGCAAGGCTTCGGAGGCAGCCCGTCGTCGTGGCAACAGACCGAAGTAACCACGCAGGAGTCCCTGTGCCAGTCCTGCTCCACCGCTGGCAGCAACGTGTCCTTTGACTATGCAGCTGGCTGTACCTGCATACACGACCCATCAGATATTCACACGTATGCATTAAAAAAGTGAACAAAACACTCTTGTTTTTGTGAACAGTGTCCTTAAACAGCATGCTGGGTTAAGCAGGAGTTGTCACATGGATATATACCTCACATAATTCCACCAAATTATTTGTTTAAGCTAAAATAATACAACACTTGCAATGTTACCTAATCTTACACACACACATAGTTGCATTAGTTTATAGTAGTTATGTTCCTGGCGACTAATTGACAGATTTTAAAAATGTGAGGAAAAAATGTAATGAATCAGAAATTCTAAACCAAGAAAAAACTGAATTTAAGCAAAAATTATGATGAACATTGGTTAAATGTCGCTGTTATACAGATGTTGTTTGTGCATTTAAGGACCGTTTGAAACCAATAATCACATTCTTCAGTAACTAATATTTAATTTTAATGCTCTTCAGTAAGAATGTAAGAAAGGCAAGAAAAGACAGCTACAAACTACTGGTACGAAGCTGAGATTAAAGATGCTTCTCCATTGATTTTGTTTGCACTATATTGACATAATGCAGTTCATTAAGTACATTTGTGTCTAATCCTGAATATGTACATGATGCACATAATGTAGGACAAACAAGGAGAGGTGGCGCAATAGAGGCCGAGAGCACAGTTTTGTTCAGGGGTCCTCTGTGGTGTTGATTGACCAACTCACAAAACCCACACAAAAGTAGCAGCGATCCTAGCTGCTGAGAGTAGTGGCCTCAAAAGCTACAGTATCCAGCTATGAATTGTATAGATCCATAACTATATAGCTATGGATCTATACAATCCATCTGTGCTCTGAAATGATTGGAGGAGCAGATAAATGAGACAGATCCTACCTTTGACACCAGTGTGTTGATAATAAATTAGTTCTTTTCCTTTCACCAGTATTCCTCTTAAGATGCTCTGCCAGAACATGAAGCGGCAGATAGTCTCCAGAGCCTTCTATGGATGTAAGTACATCAAGTTGACTTGATTTTAATAATTTCATAATTTATTCTATTTTGGTGTAACACAGTAGACTGACACAGTGTGTCCAGACTGGTACTATATATGTTATAGCTGTACTTTGCTGAGATGTTTAGGCTTCCATGCAAGCACACAATTTATTTAGAATCAATTAAATTGATCTTAAAACTAATGCAGGAGTTTCAGCTGCTGCTGATAAAGTCAAACGTTTGCGAGCTGTAATGAAGGATGCCTCTGAATAAGTCATAAAAAAAAGACTGTAATAAAAAAAACAGAGTAATTTATATTCTTTAAAATAGTGTGCATCACAATGTCATTGTATCACAAACAGTTTAATAATTGAATTTAGTATAATAATATAAGAATTATAGAATAATATGAATAAAAGCAAATGCATTTGTATATTATCAGTAGAGTTTACTACAGTGTCATTGACAACAGATATGACAGCAACAGGGTGAAAAGAGGGAGCTGCTGGGTGGGTTACAAAGCAGCTTGCAGACACACATCAGATGTGGGCAGCCTAAAGCAGCTTAAACAATGGGCCTTAAGCCTGGTTTACTCTGTTGTGGACATGGACGCTGGAGACCCAAAGACCAAGGAGTCATATCAAAGGTGGCAGTGCTCATCTTTGATATCCACGCGAAGTCCACTGCCTAGGGTGCATTGTAATGTAAATTTTCTGTTGAAGAGTCCACATGGTCCAAGATTATAATAGTTTTGGATTTTACATTATAGTTTTTTTTTTTGTCTGATTCAGCTAGTTTTAATTAGTTTTAGAGTGGTTGTGCTCATTTTTATTTATTTATTTATTTTTGTTTAATGCTTAGTTTTAGTTTAGTTTTTATTTGTCAGGTGCAAGATTCAAGGTGCAAGAGTGACTGCTGTGTAATAAGAACTCAACAACAGATGCAATTGTATTCAAAAATCAACAACCAACTGTTCACAAGAAAGCAGCATTATGAGCTAAATGTGTCTAATACTAAGGACACAAATGAACATCACGAGACATTAACAGGAAGAAACATAAAGAAACACACAAATAACACACTGACTCACCACCAAACCAAATGCTGAAGGATGTTACAGGCAGCATAACGTTCTCCACGGCTTTTCCAGTCCCTTCACGTCTGTCACATGTGCTCAGGGTGAACCTGCTCTCATCTGTGAAAAGCACAGAGCTCCAGTGGTGGATCTGCCAGTTCTGGTATTCTATGGCAATTGGGCTCCGTGGTGCCAGGCAGTGAGCACAGGGCCCACTAGAGGACTTTTGGCCCTCAGGCCACCATCGTGAAGTCCATTTCTGATTGTTTGATCAAAGACATTCACACCAGTGGTCTGCTGGAGGTCATTTTGTAGCTCTGTTAGAGCTCATCCTATTCCTCCTTGCACAGAGGAGCAGATACTGATCCTGCTGATGGGTTAATGACCTTTTATGGCCCTGTCCAGCTCTCCTAGAGTAACTGCCTGTCTCCTGGAATCTCCTCCATGCTCTGAGACTGTGCTGGGAGACACAGCAAACCTGGCAATGGCATGTATTGATGTGACTACCTGTGCAACCTTTGTAGGGTCCAGGTATGGCCTCATTCTACCAATGGTGATACTGATCCTTACCAAATGCAAAACTAGTGAAAAAAAATCAGTCAGAAAAGATGAGGAGGGGAAAATGTCAGTGGCCTCCACCTGTTGAACCCATTCCTGTTTGGGGAGTTGTCTCAATGTTGCCCCTCTAATGTACCTGCTGTTAATTTCATTAACACCAAAGCAGCTGAAACCAGTGAACTAAGTTATACACTGATTAAAAAGTGTTCCTTTAATTTTTTGAGCAGTGTATATTACTTCTTTTTGTTAAGATTGGATCTCTGTGTTATTTTTCAGTGTCTCAAGACATTGACTACTTGCCCCATTGCTGATTTCTTACTTCTTTTTTTTTTTTTTGCATGTTTCAGATCAATATTAGACAAAGATAACCTGAATAAAAATACTGTTTTTTATGATTTAATTTATTACTAAGAGCAGGTGAGAAACAAAGTCATTGTTGGTGGTAGTGTGATGGTCTGGGGCTGCTTTGCTGCTTTAGGACCTGAACGATTGGCCATACTTGATGGAACCATGAATTCTGCTTTTTACCAGAAAATCTTGATGGAAAATGTGCCTTATATGATACATAATAACTGCAGGGTCTTTACCTTACAATATAATGGTAGGTTTGGATGCTTTTATCTTTAATAAATGAAATCATCATTTAAAAATTCCATTTTGCATTTACTCTGGTCATCTTTGTCCAATATTTAAAATAGTTTGATCTGAAAAATGTGTGACAAATATGCAAAAAATAAGAAACCAGAAAATGTTCTCATCCTGACCTTACTGTGTGTACGTGTCCATGTCTCACTTGTCCATCAGGGCTGGCATACTGTCGCCACCTGTCCACAGTGCGGACTCATCTGTCAGCTTTGGTCAACCACAACATCGTCCCCCCAGACAGACCCTGCGAGGCATCTGGGGGGCTCAGCAAAGAGGTGTGGAGCAAGTACCAGAAAGACTGCAAGGTGGGTACAGCCATTAATCCTGCAAGTCCTAATGCCACAGGGATTACAACAGCATAATAAGAATGTTCATTCCCCCCCTCAGTCTGATACCCTTCCACCTCTCACACAATGGTAAATTTAAATCCCAGACACCGCAACAAATTCCCAAGTCCTCATCTAGTCACTGATATTGATCAGCCCTCAAAGACACAGTAAGTGCAAATCTTATTTACAGTAATTTTTGATAAAGTGAGATCATCTGATGCATTTATTACTTCTAGGCTGGACTACTGTAATTCATTATTATCAGGCTGTCCTAAAAGCTCCCTGAAAAGCCTTCAGCTGATCCAAAATGCTGCAGCTAGAGTACTGACAGGGACTAGAATAGAGAGAGCAGATTTCTCCCATGTTGGCTTCTCTTCATTGGCTCCCTGTTAAATCTAGAATAGAATTTAAAATCCTTCTCCTCACATACAAGGTCTTGAATAATCAGGCCCCATCTTATCTCAAAGACCTTATGGTACCGTATCACCCCAATAGAGCACTGGTTCCACAGAAGAGGGGCCTGAAAGCTGAAGGCTCTGCCTCCCATTCTACTCTTAAGTATCCTAGGAGCCACAAGTAAGCCAGCAGTCTGAGAGTGAAGTGCTCTATTGGAGTGATATGGTACTATGAGGTCTTTGAGATAAGATGGGGCCTGATTATTCAAGACCTTGTATGTGAGGAGAAGGATTTTAAATTCTATTCTAGATTTAACAGGGAGCCAATGAAGAGAAGCCAATATGGGAGAAATATGCTCTCTCTTTCTAGTCCCTGTCAGTACTCTAGCTGCAGCATTTTGGATCAGCTGAAGGCTTTTCAGGGAGCTTTTAGGACAGCCTGATAATAATGAATTACAGTAGTCCAGCCTAGAAGTAATAAATGCATGAATTAGCTTTTCATCAAGTTGTCTTAGCTCCACTTAAGCCAACTTTCTTGTGACTGACTACCCCTCATAAACAGAAAGTTTGAAGCTAAATCTGGCTTATGGGCAGATCCAAGAGGAGAAAAGAAACTCTGAAACTGAGTAGTGCAGTTAGAGCAGTCTGAGGTCTGAGCTTGGCTCACAGGGGTTAGTACTAGTTATGGTGACCTCATTATATGAAACTTTATCAATGTTTTACATATACTGAGTGTATCCAATAAGTGGCTAACTGTACTGAGTAACTTTACAGCACTGTTTTGGAGCAGTGGGTTGCTTCAAGGTGCTATGACGAGTATAGTATAGTCATAGATAGCAGGCTTGTTTTTTCCTATTGTGGATTTGTAAAGCACAGAGCCTATTTGACTGGGTTTTAAATAAAGTATACTAAAGCTTATCTCTGTAACTCTTACTTTATAATTGAGTTTCAGTTACCTCATAGTTAAACTTGTTTCTGTTTTTCTTCTCTACCCTCATATATATAATTTCACCTTGTAATATAGTATATTAATTGTGAGTCAAGGATCATGGACTGCTCCTGCTGTCTTGACTTCTTCACTCTAATGAAAATTTAATGAGATTCAGTGAAATTAAGTCTCACTGTGATACCATCATAGCTATTAAAGCAGCCACACTAATCATTCATCAGCTCCAACAAAGTCATCATTACTAATTTACACTCTATTCATATCTGTGTCATTTATCTATGTCTTCCCCTGTATGAAGCGCCATCACTCTTTCTCTCCTTCCATTATTAATGCATTTCCTCTTAGGCTTTTTCTTTCTTATGATCTTCTATTTTTGCGTACCTTCCTGATATTGTTTCACTGTGTGTGTGTGTGTGTGTGTGTGTGTGTGTGTGTGTGTTTACACAGAACTATAAGGAGCTGGAGCTGCTCCGGCTGGTTTATTATGGCGGAGTGCAGCACGACATCAGGAAGGAGGTCTGGCCTTTCCTGCTGGGACACTATAAGTTTGGCATGAGCAAAAAGGACATGAGCAAGGTACAGTACACACACACACACACATACGTGCGCAATTCTCTTAATTTGCCTTTTGAATAATACTATGTGATACTTCCCAATGAAGATTGATGCAAAGATCAGCGAGCGCTACCAGCAGGTGATGCGGGAGTGGAAGGCCTGTGAGGTGATCGTCAAGCAGAGGGAGAAGGAGATGCAGTCAGCCATCTTTGCCAAGCTCTCCTCAGGCAGCAGCATTGACAGCCACGTCCTGCGGCTCGTGCATAGAGACTCCACACTCAGCAATGAGGTGAAGAACCCCAGAGCAAATGCATTTTATTAAGTTGGGAGATGACAGTTTATTAAACAGATTTAATATAAATGTGAATATATACTGTTATATAAGTAATACACAAAGTGTTAGGGTGACTGAATGAGGGTTATATAATTCTCAAACCCTAATCAGCAGTATGCAGACTTAGTGCATTGTGCTGCAAGCAGATTATTTTTTTATCTCACTATCTTCATTTTGGGCAGTGTTATTTTGGATTAAGACTTCCATGGAGACATGGATGGTCCAGTAAATCCATGCTAGTGGTTGAATTGAAGGAAATGCATGTTCCAATGTTTCTGGATATGGATATGAAATCAATAAAACATATATGGATAATTAACATTAACAAAAGTACAATTAAGAGCAGTGTAATTTATGTTCAAGTTATTATTCAAAAAAATCTCCTGGGGGAAAAATGGCTATTCAGTAAGTTAAAGAAAATGATAATGCCAGAAGTGTAGTCCTGGTTCCTATCACATCATCACCACAGGTGCAGGTCTCCCCGGGTCTCTCTGGTCACATGAAGAATATCAGTCTGCCAAATCAAATTCTTCAGAAGATATTTCTTTTAATATGAAATGACTCATTTTGGCAAATGGGAGAGAATAATGTGATGTTTCTTAATTAATTACTTATTAATTACATGTGTTTATCCTGCGGCCCATCGGTAGCTCAAACATTATATCATAGGAATATACAAGAATAGTAGTCTGATCCATTAATTGGAAATAAAGACAGATTTACGGATGACTGCCCCTCCCTGAGCCTGGTTCTGCTGGAGGTTTCTTCCTGTTAAAAGGGAGTTTTTCCTTCCCACCGTCGCCAAGTGCTTGCTCATAGGGGGTCGTTTTGACTGTTGGGTTTTCTCTGTGTTATTGTAGGGTCTTTACCCACAATACAAAGTGCCTTGAGGCGACTGTTTGTTGTGATTTGGCGCTATATAAATAAAATTGAATTGAATCGAATCGAAGCGAAGCGAGCCGAGCCGAGCCGAGCCGAGCCGAGCGAGTGTCACATCCCCCACTGATTTGTGATGCCTGGTTTTGCATTTTTTGGAACAAGGAGCTTCCACATTTGGATAAGCGGGTTGAGTGCTAAGTTTTAGCTACTGCTAGCAAGGTTGGTGAGTGGGGTCCATGGACTGTATGAGTGCATACCTGTAAATCAGTGTCAACTAACATTCAAACAATATAAGATAATTTTACTCTGCAAAATTGGACTCCAAATTTCTTGGACAAGCTGTTAGTTCAGGAACAAGCGTGTTATTTGTCAGATAATGCATTAACAATACTCCAAAAGGCACCGACAGCACAAAGACAGCTGAAAGATCCAGTTCAATGACTCAAATTAGCAGAGGCAAGTCTAAGCAGACAACTTAGTGCCCCTAACTTAAGCCTTAAGGATGAGTTATTTTAAAACAAAAAGCTGTAAAGTTGGGCATTCTAACAGTCTGTGGAGGGTAACTCACTTTTGGAGCCAACCTCAAAAGGCCACTGGAGAAACCGCAGTTTTTGGCACTTCCTCCTGGGATTCATTTTTAACCCCAGAGGTTGGTGCTTGGTCTGACCATGATTAATTAAATGGTAAATCCTATCACAAAGGGTGACACTGTTCTTATTAAGGAGGTTTACACAATCTTCCTTAATTTGGAAAGTAACTACCACTTTTAGCATTTCTTAAGAGTAGGTCTTTCAACATAAAACATCTACTCATAACTGAGCAAGATAATAGTCATGTAAAATCAAACTGTTGCATGTAGAGTTTCTTAGCCTGACCAAAATCACTGCCCCTTTTGTCCTCCATTACTTCTAAAGTTCCATCCTCTTTCAGGTGTTCATGTCCGTAGATGAGCCGGATGCAGGAAGCCAGGAGACCCCCAGTGGAGAGGACAGTACTCCCACAATGACCAACTTGGTCCCTCCCGCAGCCCTCCCACCAGAAGAGCGTCCTCTGGTAGAATTTGATTCCCCCGACTCAGGGCTCCCCTCTTCCAGAAACTACTCTGTGACCTCTGCTCACTCCCAGATCCTGTCTAGCATCGATGACGGTCAGAGCACAGAGGAGGAGGGTGGGGGTGGGGAGGATGACAGGACTCCCAGTGAGCTGGTGGGGTGCCAGGACTCTCTGACAGAAGACAGGCTATGCAGTCAGCTGGACAAACTGGTGACCAATGGAGCAGCTGCTGAGGGGATGTCACCTTCACTCTCTTCCTATACAGTACGTACAGTATGTGGATGCAGTTAGCCCAGTCAGATTAAATGTCAGGTTCTCCACAATCTGACATTTATAGCTTCAGTCCATTCTTGGTAAGGTTTTAAGAACACTGAGAAACTGATCATGAGCATTCAAGAAAAGATAATCATCCCGTGATCTCGAGAAAACCATCCGTAAATTAACTCGTTATCCCGAGAAAACAAAGTTCGTTTTCTCGACGCAATGAGATAAATAGCTCATTATCTTGAGAAAACGGTAATCATTATTTCATGATGACGAGATAAATAACTCTGTGTTTTACATGCGGTGTAGGCCAACAGAAACATAAAATGCTGGCACTTTTTTCCCTCCTGGGTCCTACTCTCATTGTTTTTTAAGGCGCAAACACGTTTGTCTCGCTAGTTTTCTGGCTTCTTTGTGCAAAATGGAAATGCAGGGAAGGAAGGGTGTTTCTTTGGAGGTGCGCTTATGTTATGGCATTTTTCTATAACGATGTTATACAGCTCCATCTGGTAGCAGATGGCTGTATAACATTTAGGACAAACATTTACCAGCACTGGGTTTACTGAAACCTTAATAATTAGGCTAACCGACTAGTACGTCTGGTACCGACTAGTAACAATGGTGACGATTAGTCGGCCGGTTGAGTAACTGCACACATCCCTAATTTAAAAAAAATATATATATATATATATATATGTGTGTGTGTGTGTGTGTGTATTGTTCCTAATAAAGTGCTTGGTGAGTGTACATTTCTGCAAACATATTTCAAGATACCTACCGCACAGTAATGTGTTTGATGGACATGCTCACATGCAGCCTGGCATGATAGTGACACTGTAACAATAACATCAAGGAGAAAAGGCTCATTGATTGGTTTCTCAGAAATAAACCTCAGTATACCTCTGCTTTGTGGAAGTTCATAAAAATATATAAAGATTCCAAAGAAGCTTAGATTTACACTCACAAAGTAATGCTGAAATAAATTTTTCACTTGACAGATTGAGTTGTTGGACACAGTTGCCCTCAACCTCCACAGGATAGACAAAGATGTGCAACGCTGTGACCGCAACTATTATTACTTCACCACAAGCAACCTGGAGAAACTACGCAACATCATGTGCAGGTAGAGAATGACCTGAAGAAAGGATGCACTAAGCTGCTTTATTATTTTGCTTGAAAAATGGATCAAATCACTTGAAAAAAAATGCAACTGCAATATGAAAGGTTTTCAACAGAGTGACAAACTAATTTTACTTCATATATCACATAGTGCTGAATTTGATTTTAAATGGGCCAGACAAGTAAAATAATTGCATGAGAAAGCGGGTTGAATGGAATATGTTTTAGTTGGTCCACATTCAGTCAGTGCAGCATCATTACAAAGAAACGAATATCAAAGAAATGCATCTGTGTAGTTCCTTGGCTTAACTGTCTTACTTGTGTGGTATTTCGGGCACTGGGTAATGTCTCTGTTATTAAGAAGGTTGTAAATCTGATTCAGGCTACTGGCTCAGATAAAAGGAACAGTTCAGGCACCGTTCTCATCACTTGTTCTGTCCTGTCTCTCTCCACTCAGCCCCAACCGGTCGCAGCAGATGACTGCCCCTCCCTGAGCCTGGTTCTGCTGGAGGTTTCTTCCTGTTAAAAGGGAGTTTTTCCTTCCCACCGTCGCCAAGTGCTTGCTCATAGGGGGTCGTTTTGACTGTTGGGTTTTCTCTGTGTTATTTTAGGGTCTTTACCCACAATACAAAGCGCCTTGAGGCGACTGTTTGTTGTGATTTGGCGCTATATAAATAAAATTGAATTGAATTGAATTGAATTCTTGCTTCCCGATAAGTCCAAAAATGATGCCCTTCCTGTCTGCAATTTTCACACATTGCAGAGACAAACAGATCAGAACCTTCAGCAGGCTGGTTCTAGCCCATGGGCCACATGGCAGATGACACTGTGGAACCTCTCAAGTGCAGCTTTAAATGCAGTGTACACTCACTGCTCAATACCAAACAGCAGCGCAAGAGGTTAGCAGTTAGTACCAGATCTTCACAGGAGATGGCAGATTGTAATAGGGAAAAAAGAAAGTGAACTTTGACTTCCAATGCATTCATCATGTGGATCATGAATGCTAAAGTTGATTTCATAGTGTGGCAATTATTTTACCAACCTAAAAGAGGGATGCCCTTGCATGTTGTAACTGCTACTCTCAAATAACTGAGCTTTAAGTGAACGTTGAATAACATAATGTAAAAATATTAATTATGATCACTGTTGTGAGTAAAAAGTTCATTTACTTGAGTAAAATGTTCCTATTGCTGCAGTAACTTGTATGTTTTTGCCACTTGGGGGCAGCACAGCTTGTTTACAAACTAAACCTCACACAGTCCTGTTTGCATATTGAGTTGATATGGAATGTTAATTAGTTTGATTAATTAGTTCAGCATGTCTGAGTTCACCTAACAGCAGCTAATGTTGGGTGTCTGCCGTTTGCTGCCGACTGTACAGTAGTGTAGTAGAGCTTGTTTTTGCTAAAACACCACTCTGCTCAACTACAGTGTGTATATATATATAATATATATATATATATATATATATATATATATATATATATATATATATATATATGTATTAGCGTGGGTAGTGTGGGTAAAAAAAAACAAAAACAGTAAGGCAGTGGACCACAACAATGAGAGTGAAGATGCTAAAAAACTGTAGAGCTGAGACATGGTCATATCAAATCATTGTCTGCAGGTTTGTGACTGCTCCCTTTACTTTTAACACAGTCGCTTGCTTCATTGTTGATCCAGTTTTTGTGCAGAGCAGCTTTAAGTATCAGATCAGTATGCAGAGAAGTGTTATTTAATTGATGCATTGATGAGTAGGTGGTGGAGGTGGAGGCAAGTAATTTATACAGTGAGAAGCAGCAGTTTTATCTCTAACAGTGGACTGTTTCTGGTGTTTTATTTGTGGAGAATGAATCACCAGCATTTGTAATAACTATAGCTACACGCCCTCAGTGCTATGTGCACATAAAACCTAGTGAATCGGATGTGTGTGCTCTCTTATTAATCTTTAGTCTGTTTTTCTTGTGTCTGCTTCTTCCCTGCAGCTATGTGTGGCAGCATTTAGAGATGGGCTACGTTCAGGGCATGTGTGACCTGCTTGCTCCACTCATGGTCATTCTGGATGATGGTGAGAGAAAAGAATGTGACTTTGTGACTGGAATTATTTTAACCGCACAAATGCAAGTCACCTCCAGTAACGGCAATAGGACTAAAGCTAATGAGCCTCATTTAATAATGAAAATCAAGTTTAGGTACACTGTACAACTGTCACACATCACACACAAGGATGATTGTTTGCAATGGATCTAGGTCAGTGCACAGTTTGGCAAAGCACGTCTTTGTTAATTCAGATCAGTTTGGCAGTAAACTGTTAGTAAAGCAGCGGCAGAAAGAGCTTGTTTTCAGTTCTAATTTCATCTACATCTGAATTGGATCTGGGACTTATTATTTATTGCAGGAAAAATATTCAATAAAGTGATCATTTGACTTTGTTAAAAGCACCATTCAGACTGCGTGACCATTTATTCCATCTTTGTGTGTCTGTCAGAGTGCCTGGCCTACAGCTGTTTCACTCAGCTAATGAAAAGAATGAGTCAGAACTTCCCTAATGGTGGAGCCATGGACACACACTTTGCTAACATGAGGTCACTAATCCAGGTGATGGATAATATTTATATTGTGGGTGTATTAGACAGAGAGAAAGATATATTCCAGCTGATACGCTGCTGTTCTCTGTGTGATGTCAGATCCTGGACTCTGAGCTGTTCGAGCTGATGCAGCAGAATGGAGATTACACTCACTTCTACTTCTGCTACCGATGGTTTCTGCTGGACTTCAAGAGAGGTGAGCACTACATCTTCCTAGTGCTCGACTCTTCCTCTCCTCTTCCCTGACATTTCTATGTTCCAAGTACAGATGAAGTAAGAAAAAGTGCTCTTTAGAGATGCTGATTATGGAAATGTGCTGTGTGCAGAGCTCCTGTACGACGATGTGTTTGCAGTGTGGGAGGTGATCTGGGTGGCTCCCAGGATTTCCTCACAGCACTTTGTCCTCTTCCTGGCCTTGGCTCTGGTAACAGTTTACCGTGAGATCATCATAGACAACAACATGGATTTCACCGACATTATTAAATTCTTCAATGGTAGGACATATATTCATAGTTTAACTGTTATTATTCTGTCATGCCCATCAGTGGAGATCAGAAATATACAATAGTCATGGAGAGTTATGTACCAGGTTTATTGTAATCTGTCCTCGGTTTGGGCAGTGAAGATAAAACTTCTATGTCTGTGTTTCAGTATCTAGTGTACTTGTTAGAGATTTAACTCCACCCAGCCTCTGGGTGGTCAGCACTGTCACCTCACAGCCAAAAAGGTTCTTGGTTCCAACTGGGGCCTCTCTGATCTGCATGTTCTCCCTGTGCCTGTGTGGGTTTCTTTGGGTATTCTGACTTCCTCCCAAAGACATGCATGTTAGGTTGACTGGTAACTCTAAAACAAATTTGTAGCATTATAGTGTCAGTGAAGGGGTTCACGAGCTCATTAGTTAGGGCTACAATGGCAAAATCACACAAAGCTGTTAGCAGTCACTGGTGTAGCTTACCTGACTAAATCCTGGACTTGAGTGTTCTCAGATGAATATTAGGCAGTTTGTCTATAAACTGCATTGTATTTACATATTGTTTGCAGCATCTCTAACAGTGTGTCTGATCCACAGAGATGGCTGAGCGTCATGACGTCCAACATATCTTGAAGATAGCGCGTGACCTGGTGCACAAAGTCCAGTCTCTGATGGACAACAAGTAACTGTGATGAAGAAGGGAGAAAGAGGAATGGGAGGATGCAAAGGAAGAGTGTCTGACCCTGCTGGAAACTAGATTCCTCCTCACGTCCCTCAAGAGAAGGAGCATTTCCTGCCTCTATTTATTCAGGCCACAACTGGCTGGTCGGAGTGTCCCCTTTATCCAGATGAAGGCCCTGGGAATGGGGCAGGAGCGCTGCTGATTAAGGCCTGGCATTGGCGCTCGGCCCAGATCTGTTTACATTATCCTTCACATGGAATGCCCATGGTATCTGTTCGGACATGTGGATTTGTCTGCATGCTTGTGAGTTTGATCACACTGTGAACACATCCTTGAGTCTCCCCAGTCTTACAGAGTTTGTGTGCGTGCATGAAACACACACACACACACACACACGCACACCAACCATTCTGGCTCTGTCATGACTCAGTTTTCTAAAGTCGCACTCTTTTCCTCTGACTCTGAACCAGAACATGTTGGATGCCTGTCAGGAAAGCTGAGGCTCTCAGTGTTTGACAAATGTGTTCCTGACATGCAGTGCCATCTTTGGCCACTAGAGTGCAGGATTTACTCACAGCATTGCCAGAGGAGCAGAAGACTTAGCCACGAAGACGTTTTCATTAGTGACCAAATGGACTGTGCCAACTACCTTTTCCTGAGTGTTTTCTACAAGCATGTGTGTTTTTAGCCCCCTCTTTTCTTTTTGTCTACAAAGTCATTATGACACAAATGTTGCCTTTTTCAGTAACAGCCCAAGGTACTTACTTGCACTTTGTTGTGAGAGTGTCATTCATGGTTTCTGTGAAGGCCACACCACAGTCTGTGGTGGCCAGAGGAGCCTACAAAAGGCCACTTTTTAGAAACTAGGATGAATTGCAGCCAGCTTTTCTGAGCATGTCAGTCAGTGATGCATGTTTAATCCTCATTCCAAAACAGAAGACCAGAGTTACAGCAGAGCACAACAGGAAATGTAAGAGCACATGTAAGGCCTTCCTCCTTATTCTGTCACACTGATCAAGGCCACAGCTACCTTTGTCAGTGCTACTTATGAGATCTACACATTAGAGGTGTTTTGATAATTTGTAGAATGCCATATTTGATCAGTTTTAACTTTGTTTTTAAACTCAAAAAGTGTTTAAGCTGTTTGCTCCCATGAGCTCATAAGTCTAAAACTGCGGCTCAGGTTAGATTTCAGTTAGCCTGCAAAAGTGACTGAATTTTAAAGGCAGTAAAACAAAATGACTAAAGGACAAAATGAAAATATTTACTGTTCATTAAAAGCATCATTCAATTCAATTCAGTTCAATTAAATTTTATTTATATAGCACCAAATCACAACAGTCGCCTCAAGGTGCTGTATATTGTATTCTACAATAATTACAGAGAAAATCCAACAGTCAAAATGACCTCCTATATACATATATAAAGTTCATTGTCTGTGTTATGGTGCTTATGACACGTTCATTTCAGGACTTTGCGGCGCAGCGTTTCCTGCTGTGTGATGCAGTGATGCACTGTCAGTTCACCTGTGCAGGTCTCCCTCTGCATCTTCTCCCACATTTGTCCCACCAATCCGCTCTTTTGCCTGCACATCCCAGGCGGGGAAAGAGACAGATCTCCGATGACCTCCGATGTCCTCTGCCTCCCACCTGTTTTCAAAGTCCACTTTTCGTTTGACCATTTTTGGGGGTCAAGTTAGCTTAAATGTCACTAGATAAAGTGCTGACCAGTGTTTTTATCTGCTGCCCACTGATCAACGTGTCATTGCCAATGCGGGAAAATGGGTTAGTGCACAGGCCTTGGCCAGCTGCTGCAGTGCATAGTGGGATTTGTAGTATAAGTGGAGGGAGCGCTATTTACAAGCAGGCCATTACTAATATCCATATGAAATTATCTTGCAGGCCGTATATAATTACATCGCGGGCTGGATGTGGCCCAGTGGCCTTAAGTTTGACACCTGTGCTTTAGAATAATGTTAGCAGTATTTAATATATTTTTGTCAGAAAATCTTAGGACTATTTTCAATAGTATGAATCCATATTAGAGTTCTATTACATGTTTTCTCAACTGTTTATCCATAACTTACAGCAAGTCATTTTGAGCATTCATTTATTTAAGCTTTTCCCACCAATGTTCATTTTAGCTAAAAAATTGTTTCTTGGCTGCCCCTCGCTGAGCCTTGCTCCCTGCTGTCACCAAGAGCTTGTCTGATCAGTGAGGCTCTCGCTAATATCAAAGGGTCTTTGCCTTACTATATGAATTACATTGAGACAAGTAGTGGCCTTGAGGCGACTGCTGTTCTCATTTGGCATTATATAAATAAAACTGAATTGAACTGAATTAGTTGAGCTGATTTTGTGATATATTTTCTGGAGTGCATAATCTGAACCTTTGCACAGGATTTCCATGACTTCTTACAATAAATAATCTTTAATTATCTTTTAAGATAATCATTTCAAAACAGAGCTGAACTATAATGTGTCATTTTAGCATGAAAAGTTACAATAACTTGCTGCAAGTAAATGCAGCTCAATTCATGTAAAATGTCAGTTCAAGATGGAGCTGTATTATGTAAGTGAGTAAAAACTGCAGTCACCTGCATGTTTGTCTCCCTGGAAATAGAAGCACATATTCCCTAGGAAAAGAGGAGCAGATCGAGGAGCCCTGTGGTATGGAATGCAAGATATGAGGCTCTGGGATGCACGCACAGTATTTGAGGATATGCTCGGTGCTCATTTGTCTGTTCACGGACAAAGAATACTCTAGGTAAATCTAGAATATCCTTTAAAATATTTCCTTTGGAAACATGCACACTGATCTGAAGGCACCATGAAGACTGTTAAACTTCTTTTTGCATTCAGCAGTGCTGTTCAGAAAATTGGTTGCAATTGTCCCTGTGAAACTGAAGTCCAGCCTCTGAATCCACCATACTTCGACTGGGTTTGTCTAAACAACAGATCTGCAATCCCAGGTTCTGAACAACAACAACAACAAAAAGACCTGAGAAGAAGCTGCTTTTAATCCATCACTAGTGTTTAGTGGATCAGTATTACAGTGTGTTGGTATTGGCTTCAGAGTAACAGCACATTCATGTTTGTATCTGAAGGGAGTCAGGTGCTTTTTTGATACCATTCCTGCTCTCCTTTCTTCTCAGTGTGACCCTTTATTGCTCACCCTCCCTAAATCCTTAAACTGTCCAACATGGCTGCATATGATTGGTCATCCAACACGGACCTGCACCTGTGATTCAAGTGCCAAGAGTCTTCCCCAATCCTAATGTGTACTGTAGTCATCCTGCTCTCTGATTCGCTAGTTTGATCCCGGGAACAGGCCGTGGCATTGGATGGACCTCACTACGGCCTCTCCTCCCTCCCCAACCCTGCCGCCATGGAAGGTTGGAGGAAGGAATCAGGTGTGAGCTTTTTCTTCCAATCAGGAATTGGTGTACCAAAGCCTTGAAACAGCACCCTGTGTGGCATGACGACAATGTGCAATTTCATACTGCATCTTGAAGACTGACTGTTTACTATTTGTGTAAAATATTTTTGAAACTGGTGTTCTTGAATTCTTTCACTACTGTGCAATTTCTGTCCTTTGAGAACCCCATCAAAGTCTATATTGCTGTACATATGAACCAAAAGCCCAATATTTCTATGAAGATAGACACAACATATATACAAATATACATATAACTTATTTTGAGATCTATTTTTTATGTTGGTTTTAGCAGCACTAGCCAGAAGTGTATACTGTGCAGAAATACAGAATGTGTGCAGACCATGTTAAGCA
>JAMQGT020001902.1:0-46813 GCA_024447675.2 Pterophyllum scalare
AGCAATACGTGGTTTATGTAGATCTACTGGTTAAACTCTGGTATTGCTAAACATGCTACAGAGCGTGCTCAAGTTATCAAATCTATACTTTTTGACTGACAGAAACAAAATGAAATACATTTAGAAAGTCAATGGAACCTTTTTGGACTTAATCTGTGTTGAGTGAAAAAATAAGAGAAGTCTTTAGTGGTTGAAAAATACACAAATTCATAAAATGAACAAATTATACTTTTTTTTTGGCTTGTGTGGGAATGGCGCACAAGGCTCACCAAGTGGGCTCAATTGGAAGAGCTTCACTTGGCGTCTGCCCCTCTTCCCAGAGGCACTGAGCTGGAGTTCATGCCACTGCCAGATTTGTGCATCTAAATAAAACAAGATCTTAAAGCTAACAAGCAAACAAATTGTTCCCCCAAAGCAAGCCTGCTGTCCCAGTTCATCTCATGCTCCAAACAAAACAAATTGGCACGTGCACACATGTTAAGAATCCACTGAAATTAGGAAGAGATTCAAATTGTAAGCCATTTTCAACCCTAACATTACATGGAGTGATAATATCAAGAAACTATCTGAAAAGATAAAACGTCCATCTGTTTTTTTTGAAGAAAGAGACAAAAATTGTTCCATATAATGCACAGAGTTCTTACTAAAATCAAATTAACAAAAGGGTTAGGTGCCAGGCAGTACTAGTATTAGACACACACACACACACACACAAACACACACACACACACACACACACACACACACACACACACACACACACTCACACACACACACACACACACACACACACACACACACACACACTTACACTTAGCAAATAAAGACACATCTAAATGTCTTCTTTGGCTTCTTTGGCTGTGAACTCCTTCTATATGATTGGGAACTGAGCAATCAAACGTGACACACAGGCACATCTTTGGTCTCTGAAGGTTCTTAAGTATATCAGATATATCAGATGTCATCATCTTGCCTAGTAACTGCCTAACAATGGGCTAAAATGACCTAATCTAACACTTTATGAAAGCATCGTATCATTTTATTTCACCACAATAACATCTGATTTATATTCACAAAACTTCAGTTATGCATGATATAGTATGATGCCATCAGGTTGCCTGGCAACCACCTTGCAACAAGCTAAAATTACTTCTTTTTTTGCCTTTATGCAACTACAGCACCTTATGGAAGCATCCTATCATTTTAATTTCATAGCAATAACATTTATATTACGCTTCACAAACACATTGCGACATTAGTCTTCTCAAATAACACCCAGTGAAGGATAGTAATATACCTCTATTACAATAATAATCACAGACATGAGAAGGAAAGTCAAGTGAGCTGAGTGACATGTAATAGAAATTAGCAACAATTTGTTCAGGTTTTCACATGGCCTGTTGTGTTGGTAAAAATAATTATAGTACATTTTAAGTCTATAATAATAAATTTCTAATGGAAACTCAAGCTACTAATATTGCAGTAGTATTTTCAGGTTACACATACAATATTTCTTGGTTCCAGAGCATCATTCCCAGTGCAGTTTCTCTGCATCTGATTTACTTTTTTTCACTGCTGGAAATAATGGTCACCTTTGACCCAATGAAGGAAAAGTGAATGAAGATGGAGAAGTTCAGCTACATGGGGATCCACAGTCATGCTGCATTTCATAGCAGAAGCTGGTCTTATGACATTTTGATTAGCTGTGGGAATTGAAGAATGAATCACCTTATGTTTAAAATGAAGGAAGGGAAAGAGAAGGAGAACAGATGAAAAAAATAATCAATGCCTCGTCTGGTCCAGTTTGGGCCACTGGAATTCACTGACGAATATTTTTCTGTCTGTCTGTCAGTGTGTCTGAATATCTGACCCGAGGGCTCAACTGTTCCTCAGGTTGAAGCAGACTTTCTGAAGTTCAACTCGAGCTCCCAGGCTACACTAATGTCAAGTGAATCTGGAAGAATCAAGGTTATTTAACAGCACAGAGTGATGACTTTAGCACTGGATGAAGACAAAATATATTTCCGATCCACTTATTCAGGCACACAATTAAAACAAAAAGTTTATCCATAGAAGAACATAGGTGTAGTCACATCAAGCCCTGTTTAGCAGTTATATGAGCCTGATGATTTTTTAACAGTTAATATCAAAATGAGGGAGAAATGGCTGTGCAAATGTCACAAGTATAGATCATAATTAGTGAATAATGCGACCAAGTAAAAGCAATAAAAATGCTGTTTGACAAATGGCACTGCTGGTAGGATAAAGAAAGGAAGCGTGGCTGAGGGAATCTAACTCCACTGACAAAAATGGAAAGAGACAGAAAATGATTGTGAGGGTGGGTGCTGAGTAATGGCACATTTATTCACTTGACTGAAAACAGGCTGAAAATGGACTTCTTTGGGAACATGTAAGGGAAATTGTGTGGAAAGGGCCCATTAATGACTGTAGGTGTCTATATTTTAGGCAAAAATAATTCCACCCACTAACTCAGTAAAACTTGTTTTTGGTCAGACCCATTTTTATTAAAATTCTTTTGTTGCAACTCAGCTGTAAGAAATTGTTGCAGGGTGTGTGTGCATGTCTATGCTTAAGTTTGCGACTTTAAATTGGCCGCTATTACATGCTTTCAGTTTCAATTACTGCACTGTAATGTCAAATGGAATACAGTGAATGCATTCATGATATGGGTCATGCTTGTTTTCACAACCAGGATTTCAATATAAAACATCACTCTGCCACATGGACCACATTACTCTTTCTCTTGGACCCTTTGCTAATCACAGCATGATGCAGAATTAGAATAATGAGACTGTATCCCGCTGTGTTGATCTCTTTATCTCAAAGATTCACAGAGTAAAACTGAGCTCAGGGATTTTCAATTTGAAAAACACAAGGGTGTGACCTTGAAAATGAGTCATGGAAAGGATATATGTATTGTGTGAATTGGTACATGTGTATGGATAGATTTCATAAGAGACATGACAGGGTAACAACAACCACTGACCCATCTGTCACCAGAGTGCTTGACTAGTGAACTCTCAACTGTCCATTCATCAACAAAGTATTGCTCTTACTCAAGGTCCCACTTTATACCACCATCAAATGCCAGTTGATAAGTCTCAGATTTTTTTTTGACTTTATTGTGTTCCTATTACTATCTAACAAGCTCAGTTTTAATGATGGTAATATATATATTTCATATCCAAAGGCATACACGATATCTCCAATTTTCTGTATGAAGTTCTATGCTCCACTGTTTGATGCCCACATGGTGGTAAGTAGATAATGAACCATAAATGAGCCTGACAGAGCACACTCATGTTCACCAACCTCACTAGAAGTTGGACAATAACACGTTTTATAGTTTTGTCTCTGTACACCACCACAGAGAATTTCACATCAAACAATCAAAATGTGTTTGAAGGTCAGACTTTCAGTTTTACAGTTTCTCTCGATCTCTTTGTTGCAATTCTCATATCAGAAAAATAATTCTCACTACTCTCAATGCAGTTCTTAAATGAGTAATGCATTCCGCATCCAGATTAGCCCTTTTCTTTGTTTTTGTACACACTGCTATTGTTTCTATGCATACTTCACTACTAAAGATATTTGCTACTGTGTTGATGCACACAACTCATCAAAACAATTTGTACTTCTGTCACTCACAACTATATATATATATATATATATATATATATATATAAAGTAGTAGCACAGTGTCAGGTCAGAGGGAAGATGTCACCATCCCCACACTGGCACCCTCCATAGACCAAGACGAGAGGCTAAGATCAAGACAGCACAGAGGGAAGTTAGCCAGGTATCAGAGCTGCAGATAGGTGTGGTGAAGAAAGAGGTGTCTAAGAAGTACAATAAGCTGTCCATACCTGACGCCTTAGAAACTGCCAAGCAAAGACTCACAGAACCATCCAAGTGTACTTTCAGTGGCAGGAGATCAGCTCCTCCACCAAGGCTGGAAAATGGAGCAATACTTGAAAAACATACGTGAGAAAGATGCAGCACATGACAACAATGCTCAATAACTAGTGGAACTAAGAACAGACCACAGCAACCTCCCTGAACAGGATCCAGCAACCATCACAATGGAAGACATCCAAGATATAGTGTCAAATATGAAGAGTTGGATAGCACAGTCATGACATAATTCACACCTACTGGCTAAAGACAGTCCTGATCCCCAAGGATCCCCAGAAGGGACCAATCTCATCCAAGATCCAGACTGACCAGCCTGGATTGATTACAAGGAAGTCTATGGCTCAGTGCTTTAAACATGTATCCTGGAATACACAAGATCAACAGGACCCTAAGACACTTAATAAGGAATTCAATGGAGATGTGGAGAACAACACTAGAGGCCAACTTCAAGCCAAATACACAAGTGCAGGATTTACCAAGGAGATGCTCTGTGCCCCCTGCTGTTCTGCATAGGCCTAAACCCCTTCAGCCAGATCCTTAACAAGACTGGCTACAGATACAGACTATGGAATGGAGCAAATATCAGCCACCTCCTCTACATGGATGATGTCAAGCTGTAAGCCAGGAGTAAGCGAGATGATTCATTGATCCTCACCGTTCAGATCTACAGCAGTGACATTAGAAATGTCATTCTGACTGGAGAAGTGTAGTCGGATGGTAACAAGGGAAAGTGGTCAGAACTGAGGGGATTGCATTACCAGAAGGCAACTGAGGACAGCTACAAGTACCTTGGAATTCCACAGGCAAATGAGAACCATAAAGAGGCCACTAGGAAAGCTGCAACCACCAAATATCTGCAGAGAGTAAGGCAAGTCCTGAAGAGTCAGCTGAATGGGAAGAACAAGATCCAGTCAATCAACACCAACAACAAAGATCCATGGATACATCAGGAAGATGGCCACAACTTATCATGTGCTTAGTGAGTACCTTAGTGAGAAAGAAGTGCAAGAACAGAAACCATCATGGAAGGACAGGCCCCTGCACGGTATGTACCGCTGGCAGATAAAAGAAGTGGCCAATATCCAAAAATCCAACCAATGGTTAGAAAGCTGGACTGACAGACAGGACAGAGGCAATAATCATGGCAGCACAGGAACAAGCTTTGAGCACAAGATTGATAGAGGCTGGGGTCTATCACACCAGGAAAGACCCCTGGTGCATGCTGTGCAGAGATGCCCCTGTGACAATTCAACATGTAACAGCAGAGTGCAAGATGCTAGCATGCAGGGTACACATGGAACACCATAAGCAAGTGACTGGCATAGTACACAGGAACATCTGTGTCAAGTATGGCCTGAAAGTCCCAGGGTCAAAATGGAATACGCACCCACAGGTGGTAGAGAATAACCAAGCTAAGATCCTGTGGGACTTCCAGATACAGATGGACAAACTGGAGATGGCTAACCAATGGACAGAGTAGTGGTGGACAAGTAGAGAAAGAAGGCTGTAGTGATAAGTATAGCAATACCAAGTGATAGCAACATATGATGTTATGAAGGTTTTTTTTTTTTAAACCAGGGAAAGAATTCTGTCATCATCCACTGTAGTTGTCTTCTGTGGTCTTTCAGGCCCTTTGATGCTGCTGAGCTGGTCAGTGCATTCATTCTTTTTAAAAATGTACCACACTGTTTATTTAGCCACTCCTAAAGTTTTTTTTTGTCTTTTTATTTTGTTTTTTCAGCCTAATGGTGCCCTTCTTCACTTGTATTGACAATATGTTCTGACCTCATATTGAAAGTTCCAGTTAAAAGCCACCAAATGCAAGTTCAACACTTGGAACCAACTCCAGATCTTTTATCGTCTTAGTTTGTCATGGAATAATGTAGGAACAGGGCTTACCTGAAAGTTAAAATGCTTGTCAGTGAATTTCCCAATTACTTTTGAGCATCTGGAAATAGAGGATTGCATATAAAAATGTTAATTCCTATGCATTTAATGCAATACTTTTGCTATACCTGCTGAATTAAAGTGGAAAGTTTGCATTTCAATCCCATCTTGATTTTAAAATTCACTTTGGTGATGTACAGAGAAAAAATGACAAAAAAAACCCAAAACAAAACAAGAAAACAAAACAAAAACCAACTGCGCCCAAATATACAAAGAAAAAGAAAGCATACTGTATTATTTTCTTTTCAGTGGCTTACTTAGTAAATATTTTTCTCATGATTCAACACATTCTGTATGCAACCGCAATGCTTTTGTCGGCTAAACAAACTTTTGGGATATGAATACCAACTCTGGTGTCCTGTACTTTGAATTCTTTCTTGCTGCTGCACAATACCTCTGTTTCACTCTTTGTTAACTTGCATGCTACTTATTTTCATAAACTATTTAACTGACACATTTCCCACAAGTTTCCTTGATGACAGTTAGAGACCACATGTTGATAGCGGAGTTTTCTTGAATGAAGATCTTAATTCTCAAAGTTGTGTCCAATGCCTGACTAATTACCAGTTAGGAGGTGGGCAGTTTTTTCCCCCGAGGAGCCATATGGGACTGTTGTGGAGGGCTGCACCAGTAAGTTTAACTCAATTCTGCTCAATATTAATTTTATCTCTTTATAAATTGCTACTGGTATTGGTAGATGTTACAATTAGGCAATGAAAAGTGAAATAGGCATAGTAAAATGTTAATATTTTACCACTATTTTATCAACATTCCCTAAAGCGATTATAAACAAAATGTCAAAATTTGCAAAATGTTAAATACTTCTAACTTTATACAAAGTAATATTTCTATTTTGCTTGTAGTTTAATTACAGTGCCTTGCGAAAGTATTCGGCCCCCTTGAACTTTTCAACCTTTTGCCACATTTCAGGCGTCAAACATAAAGATATAAAATTTGAATTTTTTGTGAAGAATCAACAACAAGTGGGACACAATCGTGAAGTGGAATGAAATTTATTGGATGTGTCAAACTTTTTTAACAAATAAAAAACTGAAAAGTGGGGCGTGCAATATTATTCGGCCCCCTTGCGTTAATACTTTGTAGCGCCACCTTTTGCTGCAATTACAGCTGCAAGTCGCTTGGGGTATGTCGCTATCAGTTTTGCACTTCGAGAGACTGAAATTCTTGCCCATTCTTCCTTGCAAAACAGCTCGAGCTCAGTGAGGTTGGTTCACAAAGAATTACAATTTTATATCCTTATGTTTGAAGCCTGGAATGTGGCAAAAGGTTGAAAAGTTCAAGGGGGGCCGAATACTTTCGCAAGGCACTGTACATCATCTGCAGTTTTTCAGTTCTTTTTTTCTTGTTCTTGTTTTGAGTTTAAACAAGTGCATTAGAATCAGGTTCTATGTCTGAGAAAAAAACCCCCATAAAAGACGGCATCCATTCTGCATATGAGAGCTTTGGAATATGCTTTCCTTTCTTCTCTCAAAACTCTTTGATTTCTGCTCTTGGGCCCCACACTCTTTTTAGCATATTGCCCAGGCTGAGCCAACTGATAGCTGTGTGGTAGCCTATGTCACCATTTTCAGTCTCATGCTTCCCCAGAAGTGCATTAAGCTGTCTGTGATTCAGTACTCTTGGCCTGATGAAGTTAACTAATTTAGTTACAACATCAACAACATGGTTCATCTAGCATTGACTTACACAACACCACCTGGTGTGTAATACAGTGCAAAAATACTCATACTAATCTTGACTGCTTGACTGCTCCATTCCTGTGTGTGTAAAACTTGGTAAACAGTCCTTGTTTTCGAAACTTTGCTAACAAAGGTTCAGATGTCCATTCTTGCTCTGCATCAGTCAAGTTCTTGTATTTCTCTTGAACTGTAATGCTTAAACATAGCAATCTGCTCTGCATGAACAAGGCAAATGACTTTACCTCTGACATCAGTAAATAAATGCTTAGAAGTTAAAAACTACATTCGGCATCAATCTTTCCTTTAATTAATGTGAGCTGACATCTTTTGGGGCTAGCAAATTCACATTTCTCATGAACATCTGTTCCAGAGCATTTATTGTGAATCTGCATTCACTTGCACAAATATACATAAATTAAATGAAAACACATTAAAAGGCAGTCACCTTCAAAATAAAAGCAGAAAAGTTGTAACCTGATTTCCCACAGAATTGCACCCCCTGCCAACAAAACAAAACAAAACAAAACAAAACAAAACAGTAAGTGGGGAATTTATCAGAGTGTTTGGTGGCTAAACTGGAAAAAACTGCATGATATATACTTATTTACATTTGAGTCCTAATTTCACACTGACCTCACGCAGGTCAGTCAGGGACAACCAGAGGGCTGGATGTGGCCTGGGGGCTGTACAATGCCCAGTTCTGAGCTAGAGCATCATCTTTCTTCTGCTGACATCAAATGCTGATGTACCTGAAGAGAAGCAGAATAATGACTATGAAGGCCATGTCTCATTATAACTTTGGACAGTGTTGAATTTATTCTCTTAGTGTACAGAGGTAGGTCAGATTTCACCCTTTCTGGCTCTTTTGCGTGCTTGTGCGTGTGTGTGTGTGTGTGTGTGTGTGTTTTGAATTTGGCCAGAAGAGACAGCCTTTGCTCTCTATTAAGCTTCTAACAAAGGAATTATGAACACAAGGTGGAAAGAATTAAAGATTTTCAGTTTCCATTCAACTCACTGGTTATTATGCTTATCACAGAAACTTCTTTAATGTCTTTGCACTTGAGGACATAGGAGAAAGTGATTTATTGCTGTTGCAGCTGTGGCTTCTTATTCATAATGCATATTGTTAACATGAAAATAACAATGGCAGAAAATCACATTCAGTGGCTTGGAAGGTTAAATTAACACCTTGTCCAAAGCTATGACAACAATGCCCTAACAATAAAAGAGGACAGGCCTGTGACCGCTAACTGCAGGAAACACAGGCTTATATTTCAGCAAGGTTATTGGTAAGCTTGGTAGCAATGGTAATATGCTGTCATATTAGGTCTCTGGATGTTGGGATGTGATGCCTCAGAGGGAGATCACAGGGCTGTATCTCCTCCAGCAGGGCTGAAGCTGGATTACTGCTCAACCAAACAAAAGTAACGTGCATGAGTGAATAATGATGATATTGTTAGTGAAGTGTCACTTCCAATAATATATTTTTGTTTATAGTTTTAGATATTGCCTTTAGCTTGCCATACAAAAGTCTTGGAGCCACAGTACTTCTGCTTTGGTTTTGGGTTCTGTGGAGAGAAAATTTAGCACAGAGAAGAGAATGATTAATTGCTCCCAGTGGCCAATAAGCAAATTGATGCCAGATCGATGTTCATGTGAGATACAGGTAATTAATGGATCAATGCATTATAGAGTGTGCAGTCCCAGATGTTGTGGACATGGTCTAAGGTTACTGAGGACCTATACTTAAGGTAGCTGTGCTAATTTCAAGGTACAGGACCATAAAGTACTATATAAATATCTGACTGCTGTGTCCCAGCCTCTAAAGGAAGGTGACACACAAATAAAAACAGCAAAAGCAGTTGTTTCAGCAAGTGCCTCAAATCGTGGTGGCAACTGTGGGTGTAATTTCTTTTACCCATGACCACAACCCTTAACCAAATTTTTATCATTTCAAGAATAATGATGAAGATCCATAATAAAATGGTAGTTTTGTTTTCCTTTGCAAATACCAATTTTAGCCCAAATTATGATTTTTCCCTCACTTTAAAAAATTGTCAGAATCTGTGATACTATGATACACCACTGAGTCATTATAAGATTAATTTAGTTTCAGCAGTCATTCGTAATGTCGTTGAATATTACTATTATCCTGCCACCAGTGCTCTTTGTCACTCTAAGGGGAAGAAGAAGAAGAAGAAGAAGAAGAAGAAGAAGAAGAAGAAGAACAGCCCTTATTGTCCCACAGAGGGGAAATTTAGGTGTAACAGCAGCCACAGATATAAAAAAATTTACATTGTTGAAAAGAAAATATATATATGAAAAACAGGATAATATTAACAATAATAATAATAATAATATATACTGTACAGAAATATACCAGTTTTGGGTTCACTTGAAAAATGTACATGGTGTGCCTGTGTGTTGAACCTTAAACAGGACAGACTATTTACAATATACTATATATTATCATACAATATGTGCATGCTATTGATTGTGATTTTGTTGGGAGCAGTGATGGTTATAAAGTCTTACAGCTGGGAGGAAGGATCTGCGGTAAAAAAGTTTAGCAAATTAATTTAATGCAATATGAAGTTCTTGTTAAAATCCAACTGTTACTATAGTTTCAGAGAAAACCAAAGCCACTTATTATTAATATTTATTTTACTTTTTTAAAATTTATTATTTCATTTATTAATTAAGCAAACAACACCAGATACTGATGGTTTTGCTATTCTCACAACTAGCTGGAGACAGAACTAGACACTTGGTCAACCCACATTTGGCAAAATCTCATTAGGTCATAAAGAGCAGAGGATGACCTCCAAACCTCTGTTCTGGCACCTACTATTTTATTTACCTCTGTGAAGCCTGAAGATTTGCCAGGCTGAAAACAGATGAGTAGAAATCACCTTGTTTGGAAGGCAGGGCAAACACAGACAAACTGTTGTAAATTATGAGTTCACTCTGTGAAATGGCAGCTGTCAGAAGTGAATGACCATAACATCTGTGCTCATCTCACTTTTTGTTTACTTCAATAATAAATCTAAAAATGTTTTTATACTCCAGAGAGAATAGGCAGAATAATAATATATTATTATTATTATTATTGTTAATATTATCCTGTTTTTCATATATATACAGATTTTTCATTTCAAATTTGAAGACAAGTCTAAAAATGGTGTTAAAAATGGTTAATAAACATCGTAAATGTTTATGAAGTCAAATTTCTGAACACGAACCAACAAGATAACAAACATAATTTGCCACGAGCTCATTAAGTTGATGCCGTGTATGGCATTTTATGATACTGACTTCATGCTCTGCCTCTTATTGGGATGAGTCAGCCTGAACACTTTTTACCTACAGGGCAAGGTTAGCATGACATGTTATGGGTCACCAGAACAACCAAGAGTCAGATAGTATGATGATGTGGCATTCTCTCCGCAATGTTAGGCCTATGGTAGCCACTGGGTCTCACTCTCTCCTCTTGGCTCTGGCTGACTTAACAGGCTGTTTGTTACACAAGCATTTTGGCATGGCTCTAATCCTACTGCTGAGTCCCTCATGGGCCACATCCTGTTACTGCTCTGCTCCCACTCGCCTGTTCAAACATGGGTCATTTTAGGGCGTTGGCTAAACCTCCAAAATTTAGACATAAAAACACATGGCACACACCCAAATATAAGAAAACACAAACAGTATATACATACGTACAAAACTCGGCTTGTCAGTTGAGCAACAGGCAGGCATTTCTCTTTTCATTGCAGTCCCACCATGCTTGTGATGATGGCTGTCCTGTTTGTGGGAAATGCTGTTTGGCTGTGACTTTTCATCCTGGAAGCCCATAATTAGACAGCAGCGGATGCTGCAGAGGAAGGATGAGGTTAAAGAGTGGGAGCGAGTGGCCTGTTTTGCTCGGTGGTTTTTGTGATGAGATGCTTAATTACAGGAGTGACACCCCCGCTGGACCTTGACGACACATTTCCTGTGATTAAAGGAAATGATCGGTATCGATTGCAAGAGCAGAGGAAGAGTCATGTTTAATTGCATTAGAGTAATTGCATATTGATGGCTGCGGTTAGCCCCTTCTCTGCTGCAGCGTGTCAGGTGTGAAACTTGTTTACACCACAGTGTTTAGAAAGTTGCTTAACATGCAAACATTGTTTCCTGTACAAATTTGCCAATAACCCCCCCCCCCAAAAAAAAAACCCAATCTGTGTTTAATCAAAAGCCTACTTGAAAGCTTTTTTAATCCACATTTTGCAGCTGCCACAGACAAGGATGACCTTAAGAGTTTCTCAGCACAACAAATTAGGTGTGAATTTAATTAAGATCACAATATTTCCTGGTGACCTTTGGGATATTTTAGGCAACTGTCAGTAGTTATTTGAGGCTGCAATGTCAGGGCTGGTTTTTGGTTCCCCTTGAATTATGAGTTCATTGATCTCTCACCTTCTTCTTGAGAAATATTGACAAAATCTTGTGCTATCATGTATAATATAGCTGTTCTGCTGACTCTGTTCTGCTGACGATATTTATCATCCTGCACCTGATCAGTTTTGCATTAAACTCCTGAAAAACATGATTATTAATAAAAAAGAAAAACAACAGAAGACATTCTGATTAAAAACAAGCAGCACAATTGCTTTTGGATGTTTCTTTAGAACACTACTAAATAACAGTGTGTTCATTAGAAACAATAAATTTTCATGAGGCAGGGGCACAGTTACAGATATATATATATATATATATATATATATATATATATATATATATATATATATATATATATATATATATATATATATTTATTTTTTTTGTGTGTGTGTATTTTAATTGTGCTGTCAACCCAACTGCTTGTTTCACTCTCTCCTTCCTACATAGTCTGGGTCTCTTAGTGGCTGTGTTTTGAGCAAACCCAGACAGCCTTGATCTTCAGCCAGGGACAGTGGCTACAGGGCAGGCAAGGCTGCTGAAAGTTGCCCTGCTCCCAGGTCACTGTGGTCTGGAAGCCAGCATGGGATCACTGAGTAAACAAGTGGTTTCAGTCAGGGGGCAGCTCAGAGCAGCCAGCAGCAGGGCGTGTATTTACATGGGGCATACATGTGTATGTGTGTCTTTGCCATGAAGTCTTAAACATTTGGATCTTTTTAACATTTTTATTTATTTGATTTGATTTTTTTTAAAACATGGACTGCTCCATGTTTGAACTCAGGGCTATGCTTTGTGTTGTATATTACGATGAAATATTAGTGGAGACAGTCCTCTGGCCTGGATGTGCTGGGGGTGGGAGGACTGTTTAAGCACATTTCATCAATATAATTTTTCAGCACTTCTACCGGCACATATTAGAGAGCCATCAGAAGATATTACTGTGTTAAACTGTTCCTCATGTATATTCATGCTCTTATTTTACAGTGGCAAAGGACAAAATGAGTTTTGTAGCACCAAATTAACATGTAATTTAAACAGACAGAATGATTTTTATATAATCATCTTAAGTATGACACTGCCAACTTTGGGAATTACTATATGATGGCTTATTTGCATAATGAGTGTCCCCATGTCAATCTGTTTGTGGAAACTTGATGAAAATCATGACATGTGTCCTGCTTTAAGTAAAAATTCCACCCTAAGATACATTTTATGATGCTACATGCAATCAGGATGACAGGAAGTGATGACGGAAAGTTTTTCAAATCCAAACAGACATCATTCCATGCAGCCTCATTCCTGACACAGCTGAGCTACAATAGCCTCCTTGCATTTTTTTGGTTTGTGCTATTTGTATTAACATCGTTTAGACAGGCTCAATCAATTTTTACACTGAAATAGAAAAGAGGTGAATTAAAAAAAGATAGATCACTACAAAGAAAATGTTTGTAAGTTGAATATAAAACTACAGTTAATTACTGGATTAAAATTAACAAATGAACAATGATTTAAGATAGATTTGTAGATTCTATTATAAATCCAGCAGACAATCTATTGCATCTTGGCATTTGGTCTTCTACAGTAAATATCAGGGCCTGGCTCTCTGTTTGACTTCCTGTCTCAGCCAAAATGTCCCATGCCAACTCTTGCCTGGCTTATCATATGTCTTCATTAGATTAAAGATCTCAAAGGACTACAGGAAAATGTTAAGCAAATGTACAATCTGCTTTCAACAGCTTATGATGCTGTTGTGGCAAAGGAAATGGACAATTGTACTCAGCAAATTAAGTCTGATAGCATCTGCTAATCTGATCTGTTTTTAATATGGATCTATCTATCTATCTATCTATCCATCCATCCATCCATCCATCCATCCATCCATTCATCCATCCATCCATCCATCCATCCGAACTTGTGGTAATAAAGTCCCAAATATTCTGACTAATTTAACAAGAGATATCCAACTCCATAATTCATGGATTGTCCTAATATGACCAAACACGGAACAAAACAACAATCACCTGCCACTCAAAGCAGATGTGCTCCTAACTTTAAACCTTTACAATTTAAACAGGTAAGTTATACATATATTACAAAAGAGTCCAAAACCATTTTCTTGTGCCAGACTGTACATGTCTATTACTGCTGTAAAATGGGTTATTTTTACACGGTGGCCTACCAGGGTCAACTCACTTTTAGAGCCAACCTCAAGTGACCATTCAAGGAACCGCAGTCTTGCGGAGTTGCTTCATTGTTCAGCCCCAGAGGTTGCCGCAGTGGGTGGTGAGATGGTTAGCACTGAGGACCTGAGTTTGGATCCAGCCTGGGGCCTTTCTGTGTGGAGTTTGCATGTTCTCACCTGCATGGGTTCTGCGTGGGTTTTCTCTAGGGCTTTAGCGTCCACTCATAGTCCAAAGGCATGAATGAGGTTAGGTTAATTGGTGGTTCTAAATTTGCTGTAGGTGAGAATGTGAGCGTGAGTGGTTGTCTTTCTCTATGTGTTAGCCCTGTGACAGATGGGTCACCTGTCCTGGGTGTACCTTGCCTCTTGCTCTGTGACAGCTGGGATAGACTCCAGCCCCCACCCCCTGAATTGGATAAGCAGAAGAAAATGGATGGGTGTAGGTTGCCATAGCTGCTAGAAATCTCACTGGAAAAAACATAGAATTTACTTTACTCGAATCAGAATTCAGTTCCAACCCTGTACTTTACTTTATATTAACCGGGTTAAAATGGTAGTTGTGTGTGGGAGTTACATTTTTATTTCACTACTGTTATTTAACATCCTAGAGTTTAAGAGGACTGTTGAAAGTGAATGTTCTCTAGATCAACATCTTTTTTCAGATGTTAAAATAAGTTACCTGCTGCTGTGAGCAGTAAATTCACTGGTTTCTATTGAAATGATCATTTTATGCTTGCTATATGATTTGGTACAGTAGGTTGTTTAGCAATTATGAATTTTATACATCAGAATCCTGTAATTTCCATTTGTTGTCATGGCTCTAGATTTTTAGGCCCTGAGTCATGAGTTTATGAATCTTTTATCAAATATTCTCCATTTGTCTTTTAGTTTGTTTTCGTCTTCATATATTTTATTAGGGTTTTTAATCTTTTGTTCTTTGTTCCAATTACGGCTTACATTTGGCTTTATTAGTTTCCCTAGGATTTCCATCTCTTTTCCTTTGGTATCTTTCCTCCATGTCAGGTTTGCTATTGTGTCTGAGTTTCCCTGTCTTTAGTTGTTGTCACTCACTTTCTGTTTTATTTCAGTAGTTGATTGTCTCTTGTGTATTACATTTAGGTTTACTTCCCTTCTCTTGTCCTGATTGTTTGCATCTGTGTCTCATTACCCTCCTGTGTCCACTTCCCCTGTGAGTATTTATTTATTTACTTGGGATTCAGTTTTCACTGTATTCTCTGGACTTTGTTTTTCTGTATTTTATATTATTTTTTTGGTTCATGAACCTTGCCAAGGCCACTGTTACCACTGCTCAGCAGATGATATGTAGTCTTGCTTTAAATGTTCAGACATTGCTGCACATAATATATGTTTCACATACGCCATTCACTAATGCAGCTAATGTGGTGTATCTCAAATTAGGTTTATGCAACTTGCTGAGAGTGTGCAATGCCCTCCACCCACAACCAACCCTGAGGTTCTCTTACAGAAATTCAGCCTTCGGTTTCTTTATTCACCAGCACTGCAGGCTGCCCTTATGCTCTGTGTCCCATTCCCTCCTATCCTGTCGCCCTAGGCCCAAAGCTGAGTGAGTTGTACTAATGTTTCTCCAGTCCACTGGGACTAAATTTGATAGACTGCGTAAAGACTTGGGCTATGAGAAAATGTGTGTTGTGTCTGTTCTGAGAATAGAACCAGAGATCTTCATATGTATTGACATAATCAAAAAAGTATTCTATGGCATTTTGCAGAATAGTAATATCTCAGTAAAGACTAAGAAAAATACAGAGAGAGCGAGAAAGAAGAATTCCAGTAAGCTGGCCTCAAATTCATTTGTTCAACTTGTGTTTTTCTTTTTTGAACATGGAGGTTTCAACAAGTCTAATTAGCATTTATAGATTCACTGAGGAACTTGATTATAGCTTTTAAAGTCTGCAGCTGGTCATTATGCTAATCCAAAAGCCTTCGGTGAGTACTTATAGAACCCGGACACACAATGAGTGGTCTTTCATGATACTGGAATGAAGTGTAAGTGAACTAAATGCTCTTTAACTAGAAAACATCTATTTTTTTTCTATGGGACATCAACTACTACAGAACCCAGATACTAGCAAGCCATGAGTCAGAAGTTAATCATTAACTCTAAGATCACTGAGTTGTGTTTATTCTGACTGCAGCATTTTGACTACATATAAATTGCTCCCCACTGCATCAATAATGTTGAGCTCTGGGAGGTCAATTTATGGCAATCCATGTGTTGTATTGTGTGTTTTTCTATCCAGGTATGCTTTTACTGCATTGTCAGTGTGTTTGGGAACACTGTCATGCTGAAAAATGAAGCTGCTGCTAATCAGACATTTTCCAGATGGTACTGCATGGTGGATCAAAAAATATGACTTTAGTTTATTGCATTTATAATTCCATCAATTTTGACAAGACCCTCAACACCACTGGCTGAAATGCAGCCTCAAATCATGACACAGCTTCCACCATGTTTTACAGTTGGCTGTAGACACTCACTGTTGTATTGCTCTCTTGATCAGCTCCGCATATATTGACAATGATTTGAACCAAATATTCCAGATCTGGATTCATCACTCCATCAGACCTGTTGCCACTGATTTTCACTCCAGTTCTTGTGTAATGTGGAATACCGCAGCCTTTTCTCCCTATTTCCATTCCCCAATAATGGCTTCTTGACTGCCACCCTTCCACTGAGACCATTTCTGATGAGGCTTTGGTGAATAGCAGATGAGTCAACCAAAGGGCCAGATGCATCTCTTAGGTCCTTTGTCAGGTCTTTGCTGTATTCTCCTTATTTCTTAAGAACATGACTTTCATATTCTCTTCATCTGCTGTAGATAGCTTTTCTTTCCTAGTTTTTCTTTTGTCCACCACTTACCCAGTTTCCTTTTCAAGGACACACTGTACAGTTCTTTAGGAATCACCTTGTTGGTACAAAAATACTATTTTTATGCCTATCAAATTATGTTACTGTTGGCATTTTTTTTGTAGATTCAGCTAAAGAAATGGGAAGAAATTATATATTTTGTGACAGTAATGAAGTGCGTAATGATACAACTTAAAATTGGTTCTTTGCTAAGCTGTCTGTTATGTGTAGAAACAACATGATACTTTGAGTTACATGCTTTTTTATGATTTAATGCTTCATAGGTTAGTTTGAAGTGTTTTAACAAACAAAGAAAACATTCCCCTGAAAACATTCATGTACAAAAAGCAGCCAATGGCCAAAGACAAACTTTGAAAGACCTTCATAAAGCCTGGAGAACACTTTACAAAAATCACGAGAAAGTCTGACTCCATGGAAACAAAACATAAATAAATGAGGAGTTACTCAAGACTTTTGCACAGTTCTGTAACTCAAACAAGTAAACATACAGCAGTAGCAATAGATCTAATATTTATATTAAATGCATAAAAACTGGCATTTACAGTTGTTAAGAGTACCTATTCTACTACTTGTTTCATTTGTCTTTTTAAAAAGATGTTTACAACTATTAACACAATTCTGCTAC
Organism: Pterophyllum scalare; assembly: GCA_024447675.2. Lineage (NCBI taxonomy): Eukaryota > Metazoa > Chordata > Actinopteri > Cichliformes > Cichlidae > Pterophyllum > Pterophyllum scalare. Next base: position 17,736 of record JAMQGT020001902.1, read on the forward strand.
TACCAATGCTACTATTACTAGTATCAACAATACTACTATAACAATCTCATATCATTGTAAACAATACTAAGGTCACATAATAATAATGTACAAAGCAAAGAATACAAAAACATAGAGGATTACAAAACCGTGTCTTTGGAAACCCGAGGTTTAAACTATTTACTGTGTTTTAACGTTGATTGTCATTTGCCTTTCCACCCTCCATTGTGTCCTTCAAGCAGTTCCTATCCTTTGATACTGTGATACACTCATTTTGTCTTTGGTCTATTACAGCAACCTTGTATAGCCCTGTACAGGCAGCCAGAGAACAAGGTCAAACATGCACCATGGATATGTCTTTACCCCAGGCTAATTTCTTTAATTCTTAAACAAGATGTGCATGACAGAGAATTAATTTTCTGCGTAAACAAGTTACAGTTTGTTTCCTGGGGTTGTTTGGCTGGCGTTTTGTTGGAAGTTGCACATGATTAATAATGCTGTCCTACACCTTCTGTTAAGGGAGTTAACACAAAATGTTGAAAAGGATATGTGGGTGTATAAAAGTGGACTGGGTCGTGTATCCTTTGTGTGTTGGGCTCAAGATGGAGGGCCTTTCGCACATACTCATTGTGTGGTGGAACACACACACATTTCCCAGTGCAAACATGCACGCCTTTGCATTGTGTCCTCTTCAATGTCACCGGTGTGCCACAAACCACGTGTCTCCCCATGCTGCCGATAATGAGCATATTAATATGTACATACCCAGCCAGGTTAATGCCTGTCTGGCACTCCAATTTCACGGCCCAGTCTCAGGTTGAGGGAGTTTCTGCAGCAGCAGTGGGCTGTGGTTTCTCTTTATCAGATGAAGAAAGGAAAAATATAGTTCTGAATTATTGAACAGATACATGACTGACAGCTTGGCTGATAAAACTGAAGGGGAAGGAAACAGAAAAAGGAAGAAAGAAAACAAACTGTTATAGTGAGGGTGACTGATGTTAGGGATAACTTTAGTTGAGGGGTTAGTTTTAAGAAATACTGACACAAAACATGACCACAAGGGATGAGGTGGAGAAGACAGAATTGCTGAAATTGCCCTTCAATGCTTCAATTTTTTCACTTTTAAAGCTCCAAAAGTTATTCCAGGCAATCCATCAGAGGTGAAATCTTACCTTCCTAACTTTGAATCGGACTCATGGTATTCATTTGATGGTTGAGCTCGTCACCTGTGTTCCTTACAGTGCAGCTCAGGAAAGACAAACTAAGTCTTAAAGAAAAGTAGAAAAGCTTGCTGTATACTGAATACAGTAGTAAATATTTTGAGATGAGCTCATTTCAGTAAAATCAACTGATATTTGTCAGCCATTAAGCGCCAGCAAACATTTCCAGCTAAAAGTCATTGCAAATGTCAGACAGATAAAGCAGCTCACATTTAAGAAACTGTCTGACAGATAGTGTGATCAGGCTAAATGGTGGGACGAGACAGGGAGAGAAATTTTATGGGTATATGTGTGTTATCATGTCTGGCTCTGTCCTGACTTTATAGCATGTGTGTGTTTTCTAAAGTCACAACCCAGACACACCACACATCTTTTATTACCAGATTTAAATAGGATGTCAATGCGGCCGGCATGTTAACCACATCATCAGTGGCAGATGCACATTTTTCATCTATGCGCAGCTGGAACATGATGCACAGTCACAACCTGATTCATTGCTTCTAACTTCTCGCTTGAGTCCCAGTAAACACCAGTGCAGTAATTTTGCTGTGAAATAACTGAAAATGTTCTACTTTACATACTTACACTAGTGTTAATTTTGCAGCTTTGTTTGCTTGAATGTTCATGAGAAAAGATGCTGTTTTTATTTTCAAAGTATCTTTGTATTGTCCCAAGCACAACGCCTCAAGGACACTGTGGCAAACTGCGTGGGAATAATAATAATAATAAAAATTAGAGACATTTCTCACATATTTTTCACACAGAAAGTTTTCAGATTAAACAGGTTTGGGGGTGTTAAGAGTAAAAAAAATACTGGCTGAAAAAATAGGGAACACTTAAATCACACATCACATTTTGATGACTAAAATATTCAAGTTAAACATCTTAAGAAATTACATGATTTATGTCCGTAGAGAACAGAATGGTGAAACAATATTCGTTGGAAACCAAAACCATTGACCATATGAGGGCTGAATTTAAAGACACACCAAAAATCAAAGTTGATGTTTACATATTCATCATAAATTCACATTTCATCATCAGATCTATTTATTGTGTATAAATAGCCTGAAATTAATTAATGGATTATTATTTCTTAATAAATGATTCATAGAGCAGGAAGAGAGTAGTTTTAGGTTTTGGAGGAAAGTAATCACACATTATCACGTCTTGTTTTACCTAGGATATGAAATCACAACAGTCATACTGATTTAAATATATTTTATTGAAAGTGAAAATGGCAAAAACATTTTGGAAGTGGTGGGATTTATTATATAACCATCTATAATTATTACAACTGTTAACCAATGTCCTCACTGCTATATCATAAATACATGCTCAGAAGTACCACAGATAATGATCAACACTAGTAAACACCCACCCTATGGGAAAGTTTTGCCAGGCCTACAGAGCTTTTTCAAATTCTTCATGCTGTATTTAGTGCCGAGTTGAACAAAATTCCTTTGTGGATACAGATCTTGGATTTTACGTATGGGCCAGGTACGCTGAATGTGACACATGAAACAAATGCAAACAGAGAGCAGAACATCACATTCGCTGGGGGATGAAAACAAATATCAAAAGATGCATGTGTGATGATTCTCGTGCAAAGTTTCGTTCATATTGGCCCACCCATTAAGAAGGAAATAAAGAAGATACAGACATATATACATACATACACTAAAATCTTCATCATATATAGATTAATTCAATATTAATTAGTCAAAGCAGTCGCAGGAAACCATGCATGTGTGGCACATGTGTTTTCAACACATGTTAAAATGGCAGCTCAGGTACATTTATAATCTTAAAACAGAAAACAACCCACCCTTTGATCTCTGTTTTAATCTCAGTTAGCTCAGAATAAATAGATTCTAATTAGTTTATTTTTAGATTATTTTCTTACATTGCAGGTGCTTGTGCTTGCATATGCAGATCTTGGATCAGTGTCAAGGCACACTCTGACCTTTGTATGACTTCACGCCAGCTCTAGGTTGACTTCTACCTCCTGTACCTCCTGTAAAGAAACAACTTACCTGTTCTCTAACCAGCTCAAAAGTCTCTGAGTTCTGTGTTTGGGTTAATATTTACTGGCATTATGACAAATTTGACCAGAACCATATGCAAGGGTTAAGATGATCTGAGTGTTCCCTTGAAACAGATTCTGTCTTCATTTTAGGTTATAAGTTGAATGAGATTTCTACTCTTTCTTCAAACTGAGAGAGAAAAACTGTCTCTTCACACCAAAAGATAGCAGAAGGAAAGTTACATCTTGTCATGAGAAGTGGTAGATCAACCAGTTGGCAAAAAAAGAAAAAAACAAATAGACTGAAGATGATCAATGCATGATGCACAAGACGCTGTTAGAGAAAAACACACATGTATTATGATCCTGAGAAGGTTTCTGATTCACAATCAAACCAATCTGAATTCAGGAAAATACACGAATATCATCACTTGTACTTTTTTAAATCTAAGCCGTTTGACTCTGAGTCAGAACCTCTGCTGCATTCCCACCAGTACACCTCCACAGCAGTGTAATCCTAATCAGGAAACATACAGAAAAACAAATTACAGCTGATGGTGATGTCAATACTTTCCATAACTACACACACATTTTGTGCTGCCCGTTGACAAATATGCAGACTCTACAGCTGTTGAACAGCACACAGTAGTGAGGAGAACAATGTTAAGTGGAACATTTGAACTCTCGTGAACATGACTGTGCTTTGGTTCAGTATTGCAATGTTGCCATGAAGACATTTATGACCGGTTCATTTGTAAAATAAAAGCAAATAAATAATTTTTGTCAAATTACACCAACAAATCATAAAAATGTACATTTTACTAATGACAATCTGTCAACTGGCACTGAATCTTATTTTGTAACAGTACTGGAGATACGGAGACATCCAAATCTGAAAATATACCTTCTGAAGGACAGTGTGGAATTGGCTTTTTGAACGCACACATGGGGATTTGTAAAGGTCTGCAACAAGTTATATGCATCTACTTTACTGTGGCTCATTAGTATTTGCAGTGGAGTGCCATTCAATCCTGAGACTGGGAGTCCCGACAATTCACATTTTGATCACATACAGTGCCTTGCGAAAGTATTCGGCCCCCTTGAACTTTTCAACCTTTTGCCACATTTCAGGCGTCAAACATAAAGATATAAAATTTGAATTTTTTGTGAAGAATCAACAACAAGTGGGACACAATCGTGAAGTGGAATGAAATTTATTGGATGTGTCAAACTTTTTTAACAAATAAAAAACTGAAAAGTGGGGTGTGCAATATTTTTCGGCCCCTTTACTTTCAGTGCAGCAAACTCACTCCAGAAGTTCAGTGAGGATCTCTGAATGATCCAATGTTGTCCCAAATGACTGATGATGATAAATAGAATCCACCTGTGTGTAATCAAGTCTCCGTATAAATGCACCTGCTCTGTGATAGTCTCAGGGTTCTGTTCCAAGTGCAGAGAGCATCATGAAGACCAAGGAACACACCAGGCAGGTCCGAGATACTGTTGTGGAGAAGTTTAAAGCCGGATTTGGACACAAAAATATTTCCCAAGCTTTAAACATCTCAAGGAGCACTGTGCAAGCAATCATATTGAAATGGAAGGAGCATCAGACCACTGCAAATCTACCAAGACCCGGCCGTCCCTCTAAACTTTCATCTCAAACAAGGAGAAGACTGATCAGAGATGCAGCCAAGAGGCCCATGATCACTCTGGATGAACTGCAGAGATCTACAGCTGAGGTGGGAGAGTCTGTCCATAGGACAACATTCAGTCGTACACTGCACAAATCTGGCCTTTATGGAAGAGTGGCAAGAAGAAAGCCATTTCTCAAAGATATCCATAAAAAGTCTCGTTTAAAGTTTGCCACAAGCCACCTGGGAGACACACCAAACATGTGGAAGAAGGTGCTCTGGTCAGATGAAACCAAAATCGAACTGTTTGGCCACAATGCAAAACGATATGTTTGGCGTAAAAGCAACACAGCTCATCACCCTGAACACACCATCCCCACTGTCAAACATGGTGGTGGCAGCATCATGGTTTGGGCCTGCTTTTCGTCAGCAGGGACAGGGAAGATGTTTAAAATTGATGGGAAGATGGATGGGGCCAAATACAGGACCATTCTGGAAGAAAACCTGTTGGAGTCTGCAAGAGACCTGAGACTGGGACGGAGATTTATCTTCCAACAAGACAATGATCCAAAACATAAAGCCAAATCTACAATGGAATGGTTCACAAATAAACGTATCCAGGTGTTGGAATGGCCAAGTCAAAGTCCAGACCTGAATCCAATCGAGAATCTGTGGAAAGAGCTGAAGACTGCTGTTCACAAACGCTCTCCATCCAACCTCACTGAGCTCGAGCTGTTTTGCAAGGAAGAATGGGCAAGAATTTCAGTCTCTCGATGTGCAAAACTGATAGAGACACACCCCAAGAGACTTGCAGCTGTAATTGCAGCAAAAGGTGGCGCTACAAAGTATTAACGCAAGGGGGCCGAATAATATTGCACGCCCCACTTTTCAGTTTTTTATTTGTTAAAAAAGTTTGACACATCCAATAAATTTCATTCCACTTCACGATTGTGTCCCACTTGTTGTTGATTCTTCACAAAAAATTCAAATTTTATATCTTTATGTTTGATGCCTGAAATGTGGCAAAACGTTGAAAAGTTCAAGGGGGCCGAATACTTTCGCAAGGCACTGTATATTGTTCAGGGTTTTCTTGATTGTATTTTGCACGGGTGCTATGACTCTAATATTATTGTCTAATTTAATTTGAAATATAGCACCAATAGACAGTTGTCCTTACACCATTTCCTCTCACTTCACTTTGACCCCTCTGTCCAGTTGATGCAACAAAAACTAAACATCACTGTTGGGGAGGATTTATTATTGTTATTATTATTTTTAAACTGCTTTTCTTCCCCAGAGAGTCTCCATAGAGCTGTGGCTTATACTGTTGTTGTCATTTAACAATAATAAACTATGTCAGAGCAAATCCTCTGTATTTTTCCGGTTATAGACAACCAAGAAAGTCAGGGGAGGCATTTTTTTAAGTCAGAACAAAGAGTTCACACATTGGTTTTTAAAAAGCAATAATAATGACTGGTTGGTGAGAGAACAGTGAACATGATGAGTACAACAGCTGAACTGTCTCCAACTGAGAGTGCTGAGAGTGCAGCAAAGTGTTTTTATGCCAAAGACTTTAGGTGCTGTCAACACTGAGATTGATGGGATTTGTATGGGAAAATTGCTGCTGGTGGGCACCGGTCCAAATGATAACGTTTTGCAATGTATAGTAGTCATGATGTGTTTTGAAATTGGACAGATAAACAGTAAAAAGGTTTACTAAATTCTTGATACTAACACTTACAAATTTGACTAACATTGTACAATCCTTCATTAATATTTGTGGAATGTGAATTTTGATCTATTATAAGTGCAACTTACAAATATTTGTTAAATGTTTTTCAAGATTTGTAAATGTGATGTTAAAGAAATTGCCTCAGTAAACACAGTCCTGTGCAAAAAAAATTGAGCCATCCCTCATTTCTTTAAGCATTGCTTGCAAGGAGAATTTTTTTTTTTAAGTAGTCTTGAGTAAAAGCTCTCAAGGCTTCTTGCTTGCTTTTTCATTCATTTTCAGTCCAGTCTGAGGTATGTCAAACACACATAAACAGGATTGAAAATCAGCGGCAACATGTCTTACGGAGTGATGATTCCAAATTTGAAATTGCCATCAATATATATGGAGGAGCTCAGAAGAGAAGCACAACAGTGAGTGTTTGACAGAAAACAGAACAAAAGGGACTCAACTTCCAAAGAAGAGCTTTGAATGTCCATCAACAAGTCTGAACTACTCCTGAGGACAACTTAAAGAAATGACAATAAATCTTGCCTAAGATGCTTCAGGCTGTGCGGAAGAAAAAAGATGGTCATACCAAATTTTGATTTTGTAGCTTGTTAGAATTGTACAAACCCTTTTTGTTTCTGCCTTAAATACTGCGTTTGTCATACTGTAGTACCCCAGAGCACGGAACCCCTCCCTCTCTGTTGCTACCTTGCTCTGGATTGCTCTCTTCCTCTCAGCCGTTCGTGTGACTGGGGTTTCCTGCAGGTGTGGTCAGGGGCTGCAGCAGTTGGGTTGTCACACCTGTGTGTCTTTACTTCATTAACCACAGTACTTAAGGAGCAGCTTTTCTTCTGCTCATTGCCAGACTGTTCAGTGGTAATATTTAACTGTTTAGAATAATTTTCTGTGTGACTCACATTCTTATCTCCTGTCCTTTGTGCTGGAACCTCGACTCGTGGCTTAACTTTGAGTTCTGTAACTTGCCCTTCCAGCTTCATTGAATTTAATAAGTTCAAGACTGTAAGCTCTCCGTTAACTTAGCTGCCTGCCGACTCATCTGAAGCAAAATTTGCAGTTCATTGACTTTGTTACTCAACCCTGAGTTTGTAAATGAAACTTTAAGCAGTCTACAGGTTTTACTTACAAACTCAGGGTTTGATAAGTGAGTCTACCTTTCTGTAAGTCTGCAATCATGACAGTATTTCACTGCATGTTATGTTTCAAGAAATTGCTGCAGTTTTATCCCATTTTCCTAGCAAAATATGAAGAAATGAGGGTTGACTTAAGACTTTTGCACATTAGTGTATTTCATGTCCTCCAACACACAGAACTGTACAGAAATTAAATCTGTCCCACCACCACCAGTTTATATATTCCAAATACACTTGCAAATTTTATTTTGCAACTAAAAAAAGTCTCACGTCATATTTGTAATCGTCTTGATTTTATTGCCCTTAACGGTGTGACCAAAGCAGTGGACATGGCTGCAGTTCCAAAAAACCAAAAAAACAAGCGCAAACCTTTAATATTAGTGCTATTTTTTTTTTATGAACCTGCATTGTTAAATAAAAAAAAACACAAATAATGATATCATCTCAGCACGCCATTCGACAGCTCAAAGCATTAACGTGTACTGCCTCTAGCACTGACCTTTCAGGAACCTCTTCTCCAGCACACATATTTTACACTTCAAAGTAAGCAGTTAAATTATTCCAATTAGGCCTGCAGCGCTGTTCTGGTCGCACCAATCTGCTGATGAAAGAACTTATGAAGCCTATCATCCTCCCTAAAAAAAAAATCTTGCCGCAGTTGTACATTATACATATTCATTAGGCTGTTTAAAGAGAAGTCTGGCAGAGTCATAAACATTACTCATACATCCATTGTTTCAAAAGCGTGGTTACGCCTTCATTTATCACTGATGTTGCTAGTAGTTATCATTAATCTGCAAAGATGCAGTGTCTGACTTTCAGATATTCTTGATGTAATTAAGTTGAGTAATATGATGCAGGCAAAGATCAGGCTTTCCTCACTTCTTTAACCAGTGGACAGTCCAGTGTCAGAAGTCTTTTGAAGCACTGTAGGATTTCTATTTATGGCACCAAACAGTCTGGTAAAAAAAATATGGTCTGTTTTGAATTTATGAGAAGTGTTTAATGTCTCATGTAGTTTCAGTCTATTGATTTTGTATGAAGTGCACCTAAGGTGGCTGAAATAAAACGCGTGTTGTCCATGCGAGTACATTATTGTAGACCTCTTCTCTGCCTTCATCAGGTGAGCATTTCATCCCCCTTTGAAGGAGCAGAACCAAGGGAATTATGCAGGGGAAAATTGCAGATAAAGGCTATTATGTCTGCTGTAATATCCATTTTCCAAACAATAATGTCAGGGAGGAAAAAGTAATGAGAGCAGAGCAGTATTACCCCACCATCTGCTCTCTTCCACCACTCAGTTTGTCTCATATCTCTGGGCTGCTTTCTATTTATGCTACCTGGCTCATGTGTGCACTCACTCTTTTTTCACAGATTAAGATTATTCTCAATCTAACTTCTAATTTTTATTAAAAATATACATTCTATGGTCTTCACTGACTGTTCTCTCAAAGATTTCCAACATTTTTCTGCCTTAATCGACGCAAATATGTATCTTTTGCATGTAGGCATGTAAAAATCGATTTTAATGTGAAATAAATGTAAAATTACTTTCTCAAATGCTATTCACTTGTTTTATTTATTTAAATTATGAGAATGAATGTAAATTGTCAATTTTGCATGACTTAACAAGTGTGAAACTAGGAAACCTGTCTACATTTGCTTAAAATGCTAACACAGTCTACTTATTTTTTCTACAGCTGTATGTGAACTATAGTAAATACTACAGTTACTGGAGTCTATCCCAGCTGACATAGGGCAAGAGGCAGGGTACACCCTGTACAGGTCGCCAGCCTGTGGCAGGGCTAACAGTAAATTCATTATGATTTATTTTCCTAGATACTGCAGCTTAGCAAAAAAAAAAAAAAAAAAAAAGCATCTTGAGGGCTCCTAAAGGCCACCAGATACTCTGAGAGGATTTTTGTGATAATTAAAGTTGTCATCCTTCATTGCAGAAGCCCTGTCAGATTGCTCCTGACAGTTAGTCCCTTGTACAATGTATATCCATCCATCCTTCCATCGTTCCATCCATGCATCCATCCATCCATCCATCCACTTTCTAGACTGCTTACTAATATCTGGATCATACAAGTGCTGGAACCTTTCCCATCTGACATGAGGTCCGCTATACCCTGGATAGGTTGCCAGGCTCTCACTTGGTTAACAAAGAATTAAAGAGAATGTTTATGCTCATGTCCATACTGCACCTACAGTCAGTTTAAAGTCACTAATTAACCAACATTCAGGTTTTTGGACTCTGGATGAAGCCAGAGTAGCCTGAAGAATCTCATACTGAAGGACCCTCAAGAAACTCCACACAGAAAGAATCCCAGACAAAAAACGGGAACCATGTTGCTGTGAGGTTGATAGTGATAATGCTTATTCACATTTTAATCCTAAGAGGCCTGAATCTGTGCACAGTATTTCAGGCAATGCATCCAAGAGCTGTTGAGACATTTCACTTGAGTCCATAAATGTCACCTGAGAAGTACCAGAGAGCAATAAAATTGTTAAGGTTTATCCCTTTGAAGACATTTTTCTGCAGGGGTTAGCGGGTACAGTATACATGATATTATGGGGATACTTTTTGATCAACAGAGTGGTGGTAATGCACTGAGCTCTACCAAGCTCATTAAACCTATTGAAAAGCTAAGTCAATGTGAAAACAAACAACTGAGTTGAGTTATGAGCAGATTTTTTTTTTTTTCCCCCAAGAAAAGCTGCGTGACTCTTGGTGTTATCATGTTTAGGTAAAACGCTTTTATGGACAATGCCACTCTGAAAGATTCATATTTAAAATGCTTTAATTCATATAATTTCACCCTCCATTTTCTCCTCTAAAAGCATTAGATGTTGGCTGCTGAGTGGGTATGCAAGCACTTAGGGTGCCCTGCTGTCTCACCTATGTGGAGACGAAGGCACCGTGACATTTAGGCCCCTATGTTCTGCAGGCCCGGGGTCAGCTGTGAAAACCAGCCAGGGACTGTTAATGAATGAAGGGTGGAAATGTCAGCAATCAGTCAGGTGGTACGTCACAATTTCACCATTTTATTGTCTCTGAGTGGGAGTGACTTCCTGACCCTCAAACTTAAAACTGCCTTCTTGTTCTTGATTTTCATAAGCTGATACACAGTGACACACAAACCTCTCTTCACTCAGCACGAAAGCTGTTTTACACGTGACACAGGACTCCTCAGATAGAATTTGGAAATAACATTGCATTTAAGTTTAATACAGTTTTGATGATTTTGTTTTTCCATCCATGCAACCTACACAGGACATTAAGGAAACTGTGGTTTATTTATGCACAGCAAAAGCATTTACTTCTCCTTTTCCCTTTATAGTGGCCAGCATCCAAGAAGAGTCACAGTGGTTTCTGAACAGCCCAGTTTGGCCAAAACCACTGGGGGGAAATCCAGGTTTTACCACAGCTGACCACACACCCACTTGTCTGAATTCCACAGCTTCACTTCAAACACACATCAGGTCTGCACAGACTTGTGACTGCACGTCACACAGCTCCACACAAATAGCAGCAACCTGCAACTCTCACAATCCCAGATACTCAAGGCTCTCATTAGGCCCTGTAAAGTCTAAACGTAGGTCCATGTCCTCATAAATACATGCTCCCAAACAGACATAGGAGATCATATCATATGTACTGTACATGAAAATTATATGTTAATATTAACATTTTTATTTGCAGCAACGTGCAGTTGCTTTTTCTTTCCACTTTCCTACCATGCCAGCATCACATTGTGCATAATCGTTTTTTTTTTCCATGTGCATACACACATTAAGGTCCTTGACATGTGTCACAAACAACAAATGCAGTTTCACAGCCATCAGTCACATGCAGAGCAGACACCACAGACTCTGTTTTGTGGTTTTTCTGTTTGACTGAACAACGAGTGCAAAGTTCATGTAGCCCTTGTGACAGTGATGCATACAGTACCAGGAAGTCTCACTGTTGAGGGGTTGCCTAGAACTGCACAAATTCAGCAACTAAGTGATTAGGTTAAATCTAACATGTGGTGCTACAGGTACATTCCCAAAACATCCCCTATATATGCCCAGTAACTATTTTTAAATCTCCATAATAACATTGAGTTGTGGTTCATTAGTTGCCCTTATGTGACTGAGCCTAACCTGTGTTTTCTGCACTCTCATCCATGGGCTTCACACCTTCCACACATGCGCACATTTTTTCCACCCCATTGAGTACACTAATGCTTTTATCACAGCTGAAGTATTTTTGTACTCCTGGAAAATGCCTCTTCACCATGATTCCCCACAACTTCATGCTTCGTCCTAGTTTTTGAGTGGAGCTCTCCCCTGTGCCTTTTTGACTGCGAGTAATTTGCACATGGTTCAAGAATGCGATGAACGATGAGAGAAATGTTGTGGGCTGAGACAGAGGCTAATGTGTATTTATTTCATTGAGTAGCGTTGCTTGGCAAAGCCACCGTAGCACATACCCAGGGTAATGGCTTGACAAATCAGATCTGTCAGACTATCAACACTTGCCACTTCTCCTCAGTACAGGTAGAGAGAGCTAACTCTCCAGGGGAAGGAGTAAAGAGAGGAGGCGTGTACTCACCCTTCATAAAAGAAGAATGCTGCAATTTGTTATGCACATATTAACCTGAATACAAATTCATATTTCTATACACAAAATGTATTTCCTACTTAAGTATGGTGAAAGGTTATATTCACCATTCACACTCAAGAACGCTTCATTGCTTTGAGTTTACCAATATTATTCATTTTTTGTTTGTGCGTTGTTTGATGTGTGCTTGTGCATGTAACTGTTGTCTATTTTTGGGCAACTAATTGCTACTTTAAAAGAAATACTGCAATTTTTAAAAGAAAAAAATAAAACAAAGAACAAAAAACAAGAGGAACAAACTGACTAACTCTGCCATTGAAAAATACACTCACTGACCACTTCTTTAGTTATATACCAGGCTGGACCCCCTTTTGCCTTCAGAACTGATTTATTTCTTCCTGGTGTAGATTCAACAAGATGATGGAAACATTCTTTAGAGATTTTGGCATGATGCACTATTGCTGCAGATTTGTTGGCTGCACGTCCATCTCCCATTCCACCACATCCCAAAAGGCGCGCTATTGGATTGAGATTTGGGGACTGTGGAGGCCATTTAAGTACAGTGAACTGATTATAATTTTCAGGAAATCAGTTTAAGAGGATTTGAGCTTTGACATGCAGTCCTGCTGGACTACGCCAAATTCTGACTGCCATCTGACTGTTGCAGCAGAAATCAAGGCTCATCAAACCAGGCAAGGTTTTTTCCAGTCTTCTATTGCCTAATTTTGGTGAGCCTCAGATTGCTGTTTTGAGCTGATAGGCATGGCACCCGGTGTAGTCATCTGCTGCTGTTGCTCATCAGCTTCATGGCCTGACCTGTTGTGCAGTCAGAGATGCTCTTCTGCACACCTTGGTTGTAATGAGTGGTTATTTGAGTTTCTGTCCTTTCTATCAGCTTGAAGCATTTTCCTCTGACCTCTGACATCAACAGCACATTTTCGCTCGGAGAATTGATGCTCATTGGATATTTTATCTTTTTTTGGACCATTCTCTGTAAATCCTAGAGGTGGCTGTGTGGGGAAATCCCAAGATCAGCAGTTTTTGAAATACTCAGACCAGCCTGTCTGGCACTAACAATCATGCCATGTTCAAAATCCCTTAAATTGCTTATCTTCTTCATTTTGATGCTCAATTTGACATTCAGTAGGCGGTCTTGACTGTGCCTATATGCCCAAATGCACTGAATTGCTGCCATGTCACTGGCTGATTAGATAGTTGTATTATCAAGCAGTTGAACAGGTATACCTAATAAAGTGGCTGGAGTATACTGGCACTATCCTAAGATGTTTTGTTAAAGACTAACTCAAGCTGTGTGAGATATGAACTTTGCTTCCCTGCAAAATGAATGTCCTTTCATTTTAATATGTCTTCAGTTCATTAATCTCGATGTATTTGCTGTCATAAATGATCCCATATTAGGTTTAGCCTCTTCGTCAAAATATACAGCAATAAAAATGTGATACACTCCATTGGCTTTGAAACAGCATTATGAGAAGCTGGAAGGAATGGAGCTACTGCGGCGCGGCTATATTTGGCTGCCTCATCATCTCTTTTGGTGCTGCAGCTCAGCATGGCGGTTTGTCTGAGAGCCTAAACACTTTATGTGATGCATCTATGTTAATAAAGGTTCACGTATCAGTAGCTTTTGCTGTAGCTTTACAGCACACAGCATTGATGCTAACTGACACACATACAGTAGGTTCTACAGTGAAGTGAAGACTTTTCCTAAAAGACCACATAAATTAGGAAAGGTGGGATTAGTTAGTTCTTTCTTTATTTCAGATTTGTCTGAGAAATATTTTAGGTTTGGTGAGTTTTTGACACCTTTAAGTAAGGCCTCAGTCACACAGGCCTAGAGAGTGGTAGGTGAACTCCGGTTGCTTGGGAAAAATGTGTGTTCCCCGGTTTCTAGATGTTCACCTTCTAAGTAAAAGTTGTGCATTACAGCTGCAGCCGTAAAAGGTTCAACTTTTACTTTAAAGGTGGATGGTCTCTGTTTCCAGTTTGTGCTGCACGTCACACAGTTTCACTTGCGTTCGCTAAGTAGTTCGCAAGTGTTTGCAGACAAGCTGGTATCGTCCATGCAAGGCTATTGCGGCATTCTGCTAGCGACCAAAGGAATCGCAGGGAGGTTTTGGTGCAGCACTCTATACTTCTTTGTGACCAATTTCATCTGCCAGTAACCACTCAACAACTGGTTAGGGAATACACATTTTTCCCTAGTGACTTGTGGTTGTCAGGGGGTCACTGACCAGTCTTTAGGTCTACATGACTGAGGCATAACTTGTGACAACTTATTAGGATTATTTTTGGAAAAGTGACAAATTATTTTCAGATTTGGGATGACGATCACAAGTAGAGAAGGAAAGGTCAGTCTTTACAGGACTGGCGTCATAAAGTGACCTTTTGAGAGCTGAGCATCTACTTTTTATGAGCATCACTGGCAGAGCCATATCCAATTAACACAAAAAGTCAAAAAGAGAAAATAATTCATAAAGAGTCTGAAGAAGTGTAGTTACATTTTATTTTATGATTTAAAACACAGTGGCCATTGAATGGATAGTGAATAACACAGTTGATGATATGTGTTTTGCCCTCATTTGTTTTCTTAAAGGTGTTTCCATAAAAAAAAACATAAGCATGAATACTACCACTCAAAGATGATTGTTAGCTCAATGAAAATTTAATATATGTTTTTAAAATTCTAGACAGAGTCCACTCAAAGAGAAACTGTCAAGTAACTACTTTTAGTTTCATGTCAGGCAGATCCCATCAAAGTCCAGTTTATCTGTCATTTAGATCAGGTCATGACAGCATGTTTTGAACTCAGTAATGTTTATTACAAAGCATTGCTGGAGGGTGACATATATGGAGACAAATAGCATGATTATTATGAAGATGAAATAAATTCTTCCTTATACCAACAGTGCAGCAGTGTGAGTTTCATTTTTCTGGCATTTCACAGTCATCCAGAAAGTGGAATTTAAAACTGTGCACACTTTCTCTCACAATCTGTTCACACCATTTATTGTACCCCCCCCCCCAAAAAAAAAATCTCATTACAGTACATGTCCTTAAGCTTTGGCAAATTATAATGTGCATTTCTTGCCTCTTGCTGACATGTTTTTGGCCAAATCAGAACTGTATTTATTAAGAAGGAAATAGTAGTTAAGGTAATTATTACTTGAAGTCTTGCACTCAACAGATCAAGGTAAAAACACGTGGATCTGCACCCTTTTTATGTAGGCCAGTACAATAAAACTGTCCATAGTGTGGTGGAGGAGCTTTATAGGGACCCGGTGTAACTGACAGACCATGGAATCAATATAACTGAGCGTCATGTCACATTGCATTTTGTTTGTTTTGCTCTGACCAATTTGTAATATTCTGCTTCTATTGTATGAGCATAAAAATGATCATTTAGATCTCCACTGAAGTGTGCAAAACCCGACTGCTGCTGGTGGATGAAAATGTCACCCATAATAAACATCTACATCTCCGTGTGGTTTCTTTTTTCTTGCCATGTATAAAAACTGTGGAGCTATGAAGCAAATGAATATAGTATGAAGAACTGCATTTGGAATGAATTGCGAGTGTGTCAAGGGTAATTGCTTAATATAACAAAGCAGGTCATTTAGAATAACACGGGGGTGTTTTGAATTGTAATTGATTTGCTAAAACACGAAATGTTAAACAATGCAATTCATGAAAGAAGAGGGGATCATGCAGATTGAAAGGATGAAATTTAAAAGGTAATCTGAGGTAAGGGTGACTGAAAAATAATAAATTGCTTCCTTGCCAAAGATACAGTTTAGTACACTAACAGTAGATAGTGTGTCATACAGTATCAGCCTCTGTTACACATTAACTTTATATAGACTTGACTGGAAAACAGAATAAAAAAATGTCTCCTTACTGGAAAGAAGATGGTTATTTATTTACAGTACTGTGCAAAAGTCTCGAGCTACCCCATATTTCTTTACATTTTGTTTCCAAGGAATCAGACTTCAAATTGTTAAACTGCATAAAAAAGCACTTAACGCAAGGGATGAACCAGTGTTGTGTCTACATATAACAGAAAATTTAGCAAAGAACAAATTTTTAAACTGTATCTTTAGACACTTTTTTAGCCTGTCAAAGGCTTTGAGTTTTTGAGCTTTGTGATTTTGGTTTTGAGATTATTATTGTTCAAGTTTATTTTTCTTGCTTTTTCACATTAATATTTCAATGGCTTCTGTGTTTTTCTTTGTTTCTCGTGTTGTTTGTTCCTTTGTGCTCAGTCCACCCTTGTCTTGCCTTTGTCTCTGCGTTCATCCTTAGCTCTGCTTGTGTGAAGTTAGTTGTGTCTCAGTAGTTTGCTTACCTTCCTGTCCTGTTTTCAAGTTCGTGTATCTTACTCTTGGTCTCTGTGTTTGCCACTTCCTGTTTTAATTTGGTGCGCTTTTTGGTGTCTGTGCCATGTGTTCAGTTTTGCCTCCTGTATTTTTCTCATAGCTGTTTCCTATTGTCTCATTAAACCTTGTGCATATGTGTGGTTCTGTACTATGTTTGCTTGAAGATTGTTAGTTTTGTTTGGATCAAGTCTTCCTGTTCTGCTCCCTGGAGTTTTTGTATTTTGGAAAAAGACTCTTCATTAAAACCTTTAAGATTAATGTCTGTCTACTGAGTCCTGTGTTTGGGTCTAAATGCTGCCTGCCACATTTCCAAGCCTTTACAATCAAAAAACAAAAAGAAAAAAGTTGTAGGAAAGCTGACCATTCCTAGTTATCAAACTGTGGAGCCCCTGTAAACGTGATGTACAGACACACTATGAGTACATGTCAGACACCAGCATCAAAGACAGAAACAAAACTGATTTGAGAAGTGCAAAGGTTTCCAGGGCTGATGTCTTGCAAATAGGCAAGTAAGTAATATTTATTTATATAGTGCTTTTCAAAGGCACAAAGTGCTTTACAAATATTCAGTACAAAGCAGATTGAAAACGGTCATTAAAGGCAATACAAAAATTAATGAAATTAAAAATAATGAAAGAACACAGAATGAAGAGGTAATAAAAAAATACATAAGAGCTTCAGAATTATTAGAACAAGACAGAAAAGCAGTACAAGAATTAAAAATCCATAATGCATAAAAGCAGATCTGGTGCAACGATATCCATGCCCATTTACTGTATGCATTACCCAGATGCATGTAGACAGATTTGTCTTTAACAGGCTTTTAATCTAGATCCATAGAATCTGCAAACTTTAGGGCAGACTCAAAAGACAGAGGCAGAAGTGAGCAGAAATGATACCATAAAACCTCATATTTATGTATAATGAAATGAGTACAGGAAAGTGCAAACAACTGCAGAGGAAAGAAGATAAGATGACCAACAAAATGCTGGATGTGTGATGGAGAAATTGGTTTGCAGCACTTTTATAATAACTGCCTATTTCCATCAGATTTAACTTTCCTACACCTTCCCTTCCTGTATTCTGATCTCCCTTCATGAAGCATGAAGTTAATTGATTTCATTGGCACTACACAAGCTAATATTCAATCACCGCCAGCTCCTGACCTTTCGAGTGTGAAACACTTAGCTGTGCTAATTCTGTCAGCATCCAAGCCGCGTTGTATTCAGAGGCCTGCTAGTCCTCAGCCACCAGGCAGTAATGGGTTATCTGCATTGTCTGCTAAATGAGGTATAAAATGAAATGGAATGTGGTTTGTTTTCTGAATTTTATGAGTAAACAGCAGCTGTGCTTGCTTAGCTTATCTTGGCTTGTGTGATCATTGTCATAACCATGTCAGAAGGTAAGTAATGTTTTATTTTAGGGTTGAAGAAAGTAATGTGCAGTTATTTATATATATATATATATATATATATATATATATATATATATATATATATATATATATATATATCCACACTGCATACTTACATATTGATTTTTCCTCAACATAAAAGTCATGTGGTATTTGATAAGCTTCATCATTTCTAAAGAAATGGAACATTTTTCCCCCTCACCATTACAGCAATCAATATGGACAGCTGTACCAAGGCTAGGGTGTAAAGATTGCCTGTTATTGAAAAACCATAACTTGGCAAGCTCCAATGTATTTCTGATTTCTTTAATGCTTGTGTTAGATGGGGAATGAGTGTGGTCAGTACCTAGAAATGTGTTTTTTTTTTCTATGTCAAATGCTGACTGGAAAAGAAAATGAGAAACACCTTCTGTGCTTTCAGAGGTGAGATTTCCAAGGTGAGTGAAAACTTCCAACAAATTGCAAATGTGGCCTGGTGACATGTTGAAAAGAAACAATTAGGCTATGCTTTTCTCCTGAAATGTAACCCTTAACTTAGTTGCTGCAAAATACATGACATTTCATTCAACAAAACAACCAATAATGAACATGAAATTTTTCTTTTTGTAAAATTTTCAATCTTAAAAACACTGGTACAACATGAATGGTACATGGTTCAGGCCTCAGTGCAGGGTCACAGTAGATGTGGAAATGTCACTTTGGTGTTTTTTGAGCTTTAGATGTGCCATTACATCCTCAGAATGGGATTACTTGTATCTAAGCTTTTTCATGCTTATTTATCTTTTAGTTGAAGTCCTACTAAATAAAGGCTAAGAAAGATATAAGGCAAGCTATATGACAGACTATCTTCTTGATAGTTTTACAAGACATTTCTGACAAATAGACAAATGGATGAAGAAACAAATGTTAAAACATAAATCTGCTCTCTTCTTGGAAGGAAAAAAACATCTTTGCTGGGCATCTATGGAGTAAGATAACTGTCAATAAGACGTGTGCATAATTCTAACTTCGTATTCGTATTTGAGAAATTGTGCGCAATAGGATTCTTTTTATGTGAGTATGACTCTAAAAGCTGTGAGTGCAAAGTCTTGTGAATATACCTCTAATTTCTTCGACTACAAATTCTTCCCTTCTGTGTGGACATGAATTCAAGCTTGTGGGTACGAGTAGAAAAGTGTTGAAATGACATCACAGGTCGGAGTAATCGATCCGCCATTATACCAAACACAGCTGCTCCAAATTCAAAGATGGCTGAGGATAGTGGACTGGGTGGAGCTACCAACTCCCAACTCGCGGGCCGCTTCCGGCCTTGCCCCTACTTCTGGTCCACGAATTGATGTCAAAAATAACATACATTTTGGCCCTTTAAGTTACTTTTTTGACATTTTGCCTTCCCCTCCAATTAAGTGAAATGTCAAAAAAAGTAACTTAAAGGCCAAAAAAAAAAAACTCGATTAAAAAGAAAAAGCATCTTTGTTGTCAGAAAGGTAATAGTGACCCAAGCAAAAAAAAAAAAAAAAAAGACAAAAAAAATGCTGTAGTTCTTATTTAATATAGGATTATCTCCAGAGTGTCAGGTGTTAAAAATACTTCATGCCAGTGGCATTCCATCAGGGCAAGCAAGGCAGGCAGTGCTTGTCCAGTGAAAACAGTTTAAAAAAAAAAAGACATCTGTGCTTTAGACATCACTCAAAATCATACAAAATTTAAAGCAATCTCTCTCCTTGTTCTGTCATAAAGCTTCTTCATTGTTTGCACCCACCTTTTAAATTACTGCCATTTGTGGCCTTGGTTGGCTATTGTTTCTGGAAGTAGGCTTAAATTTGCCTCACTCTGATTTCACTGAAATCTGCAGTGCTGATGGTCACGTCTGTGTCCTGTTAAAAAAGGTCTGAGCTTGTCGAGCTGAGATGCCAGGAGCCTTTTCCAGTTGTTTGCACATTTGCATTGTGGGTAAATCTGTGGTCTTTGACATAAGATTGATGGGAGGCTATCCTGTTAGACAAACTGCCCCTGGCTCTGCTTTCATTGCTCTGACATCAGTTACAATCTGCGTGTTGTGTAGAAACAGAGCTAGCATTAGCAGGTAAACAAGCTACTGTGATTTATCATCTTGTAAGTTTCCTCTTACTAACCACCTTGTACTACTGTACATGAGATGTAGAGGAGTTAGAGTGAAGTGTGAAGAAGTTTTTAATAACTTCTTAATCATGGAAAGCCTTGATGATGGAGAATAAAATTACTGTCATGTGTGGTTTAATAAAACAAGCAAGTTGAACAGGTGCAGACTCTACCAGCACTTTCAGATTAGCATCTCTGGTTGACTGAAAGTATAGTTTAACAAGTTCCCTCAGCCCCAACTGGTTGTGGCAGATGACTGCCCCTCCCTGAGCCTGGTTCTGCCAGAGGTTTCTTCCTGTTAAAGGGTGTTTTTCCTTCTCACTGTCAGCAAGTCCTTGCATAGCGGGTTGTTTTGACTGTTGGGTTTTCTCTTTAGTTATTGTAGGGTCTTTACCTTACAATACAAAGCGTTCTGTTTGTTATGATTTGATGCTATATAAATAAAAGTTAATTGAATTGAATTTTGCTAAAATATTACTAATTCCTCTATAATATCTTTATGCCCCTGCAGATATTGACAGTTAACCATGTCAAACTGTGCTCAAGGCTTTTTTAGTTTTATATACTAATAAAGATGTAGCGTCCAAATGTTTGACTGGTACTGTGTGTGTGTGTGTGTGTGATATATATATATATATATATATATATATATATATATATATATATATATATATATATATATATATATATATATATATATATATATTACTTGTCAAGAAATAGACCCATTGAGTTTCATTGAAAATCTATTTGTTTGCTTCCAATATTCTCTGTTTCTCTGTACAATAAACTGTATGCTTACAGTGACAGTTCAAAACAGAGTTTCAAAATAGTGTCAGCTCTTCATCAAAAGGATGAAAAATGAAGGCTGACATCTTACTGAATATTCAAAACTTGACCAAAGAGAATATACTCTGTCAACTCTATACAGTACACTGAGTGCTATCAGATATTTTAGCTACAAAAGAAAAGTTATTGTTAGAGTTCTTTGCACTGCTTTTGTGTGCTGTGTGCCCTTAAGTATAAGTCACACAACCCAGAATTATCTTATTTTTGTCCTTCCATTTACCAAGTGCTGTCACTGAGGAAGAAAGCATAATTCGACTGGGACAAACAGTTTAGGGCTCTCCAGGCAATCACCTGCTTCCCAGCACCTATTATCCTCAAGAGGAACCTGCAGAGCTCCTTTAAATGTCTCCCAGCAGCATTGCTCTCCAACTGGCTCCCATATTTCTGCTCCACTGGACGGTAAAATAAAATCCTGCCAGCTGTACACACACACACACACACACACACACACACACACACACAGATGTACAGCACTAGGTGCAGCACAAGAAGGATTTACAATTAAAGGTACAGTGACTCTTCTCACTGAATGCAAAACTCACCTCTTCAGTGATCTATTGGCTCCAGGTGTGAAAGAACCAGTCAATCATCATGGCAGACCATGCTAAAAATATATTAAAATTGGCTGATCATATTTTTTTTTACCTGGGCTATGTCATGGGCATTTTAGTTACCCATAAACATGAATGAAGGTTTATATGCGAACACTGACAGGTGGCTTTGTCACTCATTCTAGGTAGCTGATTATGCCATCTGTGATCATACAGAGAACACTATGTGAAGATAAGAAAACCTTTTTAAAATTTTATTTCCTTTAAAAAAATTCACAGTGGGTGAGTGATGCTGTGAATAATATACTGTATATTCCACTACAGCGTCCACTGGGCATTAAAAACAATGGGTTTTTTGTCATAACTATGTACCATTGATCTAAAGAAAGGGTCCTATTATTAGAAACTTGTTTGGAACACTGGTTACTATCACAAGAGCCATATTGGTATTGATTTTTCTCTGGCACACTGGGTGACTCCAAAGTGGTCTACCTAACAGTACACAGCACTCACTCACCACAGGCATTACTCAGGCAAGGCTTGGAGTGTGCAAACAAGGGTTGCAAGAGCAAGTAAGTGTGGCTAATTAATAGGATTTCATCTCTGGCCACCAATACTGTTTTGCGTGACAAACATCAGGAGGTGCTATCAGGTGGTGGAAACAGCAGAAAGTTTGTATCAGTGGTCTGAAAGGACAACTCTTGGTAGAGGGAAGTGTAAAATGCAAAAGTACAAACAGTGAATTTATCATTTTTCATATGTGAAAAGTGACACTTTTATTTCTATAAGAACTGAAAGAAAGGCAATCATCTGTTAAAAAGGGAGAAGGCTCCTCATATCAACCCTATACAACATATGAATTTTAATGTATGTTGGAGATGAATGTTATATTCAATAACAATTGCCTCAAAAGGCAGGTTTCCTCCAATACAGAAAGGAGCACTACAGTCACAATGCCTGTCAAGAATGGAGTGAGATGAACCAAATGAGTTGCTGGAGGCAGACAGGTTGATCCAAAAGCAAGCCATTTATTGAGGCTAATCAAAATCCAAACAGAGTACAAAGGCAAAGCACAAAGGCAAAGCACAAACTCTGGGAAATCACTGAGGACCAGTAAGGAAACAAAATGAATGAGGGGTAGAGAATGCTATTTACACACAAAAGGGTAATCAGGGAATTGTACACAGGTGAGTAATGAGACACCACTAAACTTGATTAAGACAATGGGACAGGAGAGGATGTAAAACTAAATGAGAGACATGAGAGGATAGATAACTGACAGAATGAGAACTATGTGTCAAAACAGCACAAACTGGGGAGCACTTGCATGTGCTGCTGTGACGTCCATTCAATAGAAACAAAGAATGATAGGGAGCAGACGTATATAGTACAAAAAGACCACGAGGGGCCACAAAAATTACATAGCACAGGTAGAGTACAGTGGTCAGCACAGTATAAATTTTGAGACATTTACTCGACCTGTTGGCAAGTGCAGCACATGCCGCTTTCTGTGTGAAGGGACCATAAGAATAAAAGAACAATGAACAAACTATAGAACCCACAAAAAAGAAAATGAATGAAAACATAGACCCATGTCCAACAACTATGGCTTCATATTTTCATTTATCTCTGAAGGTTTGGTGCATCTATAAAAATTCAGTTGATTGTTTGATGTTGCTGTATTGGGTTTCAACACAAATCTGACTTCAGAATCCAGCTGTTATTAAACTTAAATGAAAAAAGGAAACCACTTACGGTGAGAGATTTGTTTTTATAATTTGATTACTTACTTTTCTTGCTCTGAAATATTTTTTTTACATCAGCTGCAACTGTACATGTCGCATCCCTCTGTTTGCAAGCGAAATGTTTTCCACATCTCTCTTCCCCCTGGAGTATAAGCCTCATCCTCTTAAATCATCATCGGTTAGTAGCTCTTCATCCGGAACTTGTGCTTTGCTTGTAGTTGTAGCCTTTAACTAAATCAAAGCACTCTCTCTTTGTTTTCTCTTGAGTAGCACATAAATTCATGAAGGAGATAAAGGCCAAAAGCCCCACTAGCTACGCTGCTTTGTTTGAGTGGTAGTGACATGCTTTGCAGTGTGTTTACCAATACTGCTTCAAATCTTTGCTGAGGGGCTCCCATTGTGGTATGAATGCATTTCAGTGCGAATGCACATGAATAGATCCATGTTTTGAACAGAATAACAAAAGGTTGGAAACTCAAAGTCAAAGTGATTTTGCAAACTCTTTATTTTTTTTTAGTTTTTCCTCGAAGTGTAAAACAAAATTGTATTTTTTCCCCATTCAAAATATCTCATATGTCGTCTCACATAAAGCAAATATTAAGGACTTATCCTCGCTCAGTAATCTCCTCCTGCAAAGGTTTCAAGCTATCTGCCATTCAGTTGCAGATTCATTATGTAACAGGTCAAATAGTGGGTTTTAAAATGTGCATTATTTAAAATGTAAAATTCAGAGGCTTTGTATTGTACAGTGTATGAGTATTTTGTCTTACATAACCTACAATGATGCCTGCTTTCAAACATATGTTGTGAACAAAGTTCTCAACTATGCAAAATTGAGAACTTTGCATAATGTGAAACTTGAGACATATACAGGATGAGTTTGAATAAAAATGATTTAAGTCTGTTTGAAAACTTTCAGAACAGTGCATTTTCTAACACAAATCATTCTTGTGTTTTATATTAAAAGTCATATTAATATCATGAGACTCTAAGTTATAACATAATATCAACTAAGCTTTTTTTAAATTTAAAAATCTACTCTATACAACTGTGTCTTAATTTGTCTTTGAATGTAAGGACATATATTTCAAGTCACACCACTTTCAGTTCCTAGTAGCCTCTCTTTCAGGGGCCACCTCCATGTGACCACCCACTCAGGAAGACTGCCAAAGGAGAGTTCTACAATTGTGTCAGCATAGTGCACCTTGGTTTTGATGGACTAAAAAGCCATTCTTTCTATGAGGCTGATAGAGGCTTAATTAGAAACATAATGAATCTGCAGCACATCTGACAAGCCTAATTAGGCCTGACTAAAATGCAGGGATAATTGGGTTTCCAGTTCAGGGCTTCAGAACATCGACCCAGACCCTCTTCCTGACCCTCGGTGCAGGTCCCTGGGGTCCCTCAGCTACTTACTCCAGCCAGACAAGATGGACAGTCAGCATACTCTTACAGGAAGCAGAAAACTGTCTCACCATGTTGACTGATTCAATTGGTACTCACCCTGTGTATCTGTTGTGAGCTTTGTGATCCATGGAAACTCTCCTGATGCCCTTTATAATCCCATTAAATCCTATTGTCTCCAGCTTATAGCTCACTCGCTGAGGGAAAGGAACAAAAGAACTGTGAGTCTGCTGGAGCAGAGCAGACTTTTGTGGTTCAGGTCTTTTTGCCAAAGGGACTTTAAGGTTATCAATCATGCTGTGTGACTTAGACTTTTTTTTTTAGTTGTTTTTTAAAATACAAAACGATAATATGCAGAACACATTTCTAGTCTCTTTTCAAGTCTAGTTCAAACTAAACAAGGAGCTTATGTAGTGGATCTATATACTTCATGAAAACATTTATTTCTTTTGCTCAACATTATTGATCGGAATGCCAGTTTAACTGTTACTCAGACAGGTGTCAATATTGCTAGGGTTATGTTTTGCTAATAGACAAGCCAGCATCAGTAACAATGTAACCATACAGTTAGTGCTGTTGGGATTGCCTCATTTAGAGTCGTGACACAAGCTTTCTGCTACACACACTTCATTGTGGTTTCATAAAAAATAATTTAAGAAAGTGAAGGTAGGAATATTGTGTCTAAAAAGAAGTAAGAGGAACTGCAATAAAAATTACTGCATGATGGTGGGCTACATGCCAGGGGACGGAGGAGTTTTGACATCTAGACTGCTTGAAACTATGCTTAAAACAATGATTTGTTGCTATCTAAAGTACTTCAGTTAGATAATACAGGTGGACTTTACTCACTATCTTACAGTTTTTATATGTCAATGTTCAGTCATACAAGTAGAGGAGAGGATTGTGGTGTAAATTGGCTGCAAACATCAGTTAGGTCTAAAATTTCTGGAACAAAGAGAATTTTTGTAGTTTTGCACAACCACGGTCCATTTTCACACAGTTTTGCTGGTTAATAACTAAAGGGCATGTTCTTTTGGGTTGAGATCAGATGACTGACTTGGCCATTTAAAAAATATCCCATTTCTTTTGGGATGGCTGTGGCTCAGTAGGTAGAGCAGGTTTTCTACTAGTCGGAAGGTTTGTGGTACAATCCCTGGCTACTCCATTCTGCATGCCAAAGTAGCCTTAGGCAAGATATTGAAACCCAAATTGCACCTGATGTGTTAATCGGAGTGTGACTGCATGTTTGAATGTTAGAAAGTGCTTGTATGAACGTGTGTGTGTGTGAATAGATGAATGAGACATGCTGTGTAAATCCCTTTGCGTGCTCATGTAGAGTAGAAAAGTGCTAAATAAGAGCCAGTCCATTTACCATTCTTAGCCTTGAGAAACTCTAGGTGGCCCTTTCAGTATGGGCCATTATCCATTTGCATTGTCTGATCAGTTTAGCAGCATTTCGCTGTCTCTGAGCAGAGAATGTAGCCCTTAACATTTTATAATTCATCCTGCTACTTCTATCAGCAGTCACATCATCAATAAACACCAGTGGCTTGGTTCCACTGGCAGCGATAAATGCCTATGCCATTAACATTCAGTTTAATTCAGTTCAGTTCTGAAGCACACCGCATTATTTGTCAAGCATGGCGTAGACAGTGTTTGGATTGAAAAAGATTGCCTCCACTATGTTGACAGATGGTGTGGTATACTTTGGATCATGAGCTGTTCCCTTGTTTCTCCATACTTTTCTCTTCCTGTCATTCTAGTACAAATTAATCTTGGTTTCATCTGTCCAAAGTTTTTTTTCCCCTCCAAACTATCCAGGCTCTTACATATATTTTCTGGTGAAATCTAATCTTGCCTTCTTGAGTGTAACCAGTGGTTTGCACCTTGTTGTAAACGCTCTGTATTTACATTGATGACGGTGTTACTGACAATGACATGCCTGCCTCCTAAAGAGTTTTTTTGACTTGGTTAAATGTTTTGAAGTTGTTTTTCATGACCATGAAAGTAATTCTGTCATCAAACACTTTAGTTGTCTTGTGGTCTTTCAGGCATTTTGGTGTTGCTGAGCTGGCCTGTGCATCGATTCTTTTTAAGAAAGTGCCAGATTGTTGATTTGACCACTTCTAAAGTTTTTGCTATCTCCATGAGAAGTTTACTTTGGTTTTTCAACCTAATGATGGCCTCCTTAACTTGCATACATACATTACCATTGAGCTTCACACTTAAAATTTCAGTGAAAAGCTATATAATACAAATTGAACACTTTGAATCATCTTCAGATATAATATCTCATTCATTTGTCATGAAATAGCAAGGGAAGAGGCCTCACCTGGCCCTTGAACTTCTTGTTAGCTAACTGTCTGATTATTTTCTGAAAAACCGGGACTGCACATAAAATGTCTGTAATTCCTGTAAATTAATGCAAAAAGGTAAAATTCTCCACTTCAATCACACATTGATTATTAGATTTAAAATCCATTGTGGTGGTGTACTGTACAGAAGCAAAACTACAAACATTTTAACTGTAGTGTTTTATAAATCAATAACTCCTTCTAACAGAAGAGACATCTGACAGGCAGAAAGTCATCTACTCTTTAATTTTAAAGTCTTTTTTGTATTTCTTTTTTTTTTTTTGCTATGTTGATTTGGAAATGTTTTATTTTACTTCTCATATGTTATTTTATTATTAATTGTTATTCATTATTATTTTCTACTTAAATTCTCAACAAAAGAATGTCCCAAATATGGGACAAACAAAGTATTTCTTATCCTTATTCTTATGAGTTCTTGTTCTTAATATACTTTTTCAAGTCAGTTTTAGTCCATCTTGAGGAGAATTAACCAGAACAAACAGGAAGGCACAATGACAAGATTTACGTCACTCGGACCCA
The DNA here is from genome assembly GCA_024447675.2 of Pterophyllum scalare. Lineage (NCBI taxonomy): Eukaryota > Metazoa > Chordata > Actinopteri > Cichliformes > Cichlidae > Pterophyllum > Pterophyllum scalare. The sequence goes on from JAMQGT020001902.1 coordinate 45,444, forward strand.
AATGGACCCCTGCGTATTTGGAGATGTGAAAACTCTAACGCACTGTGTAATCATTTGGACAGTCAGAGTAAACAGGGGCATCCACAAACAAGTGTTTTTGGCCCTACCCAACAATGTAAATGTTTAACAAATACTGTGCATTTTTATCTGGCATTCGGGCTGAAACGTAATTACAGCAAAAGAGATGAGAACCCACAAAGTGACAATGGCAAGTGAGGCTGTGAAAAGTATAGACTTGACAGTCTAAAAAACAACAAAGGGAGCCAGACAGACACAGCTGAAAAGGAGAGATGTCCAGGCACACTGGGGAACAAAGAGACAGATAGTACTTACAGTGTGGGGAGGATGATAGCAGCGTCAACAATAGAAGTCAGATAATCACAGCTGCCTAGGTGACAGCACGGCATGATTAACACTAATGACCCTACACTTTATGAGCCTCTACAAAGACAATTAGTCCTCCCACTCTTCTTCTCCTCTACTCTCTCGGGCAGTGAACATGAATTTAACCCACACCTCCCCCTCCTTTATTCCATCCCACTCCAATTTTAATTTTTTTTTTTTTTTTGTATGCACATTCTATCTTTCAACCTCTGATCACTTGACTTTCCTCTATATGCAATGGGTGAGGATTTGCAGGGGAGAAGCTTCATACAGACATTGTCATCTCTATCTACAGATGCCATCCTTGTTATGTTCAAAGCACTGGATACCCATAAAAAAAATAAAACAGCAAAAAAAAAAAGAAAGAAAAAAAACTCCTATTGTTTTATCTTTTGCAGTCACATTTCAGAGGACTTTTAGTAGATAATTCATGGACCACAACACGTGATACATGATCCAGTAAGGTGGCACCTGCTAAGCTGTAGCTGACATATGACTGATCATATGGTGACTGATTGATGACTCAGGAGAAAATGATTACCAGTCTAACCGACATTACTTACAATGGCCCCACTGGATATAACAACATTTCTTTAGAGTCAACAGTATGAAACAAAATGTAGTGGTTCAACAGCTGCTGGAAGATAAAGATGAAAAATAAATTTGCTGCAGTGTTGCCGAATGTCTTCACTTAATTCTAATTTTGCGATGGTGCCCAAAAATAATTAAAGATGTGAAGTTTTTACAGTAACTCATGTGATGACATAAAAGCAACAGCAGCAGCAGCAGCAGCACAGATTTCCTTTTCACCTTATAAATCACCTAATGTGCGTAATTAGTGATGAGAGACACATAAAAGTAATAACAACTACTTTTCTCGCCCTTTTAAAATTACATAAACATTTAAAAAACTGTTATTAATTAATGTTATTGTAGGGGTATGAACAGCTACATCCTGCAAAGAGAGGGCTGCTAACAAAGGCAGC
>JAMQGT020001903.1:0-82025 GCA_024447675.2 Pterophyllum scalare
TTTTTTTTTCCTAAGGTGAAAGTCTGAGGCAGTATGATATTTCTTTCCTTCCACCTCTGCTTCTGACCTTTGAACTTCCTGAGAACTACCCGTCCTCCTCCCCTCCCTCCTTCAGGCTCACTTGCAGCTGGCTGACCCACACACAGGTACTCAACAGAAGAAAGTGACTCAGTTAAATCATTGTTGGTCACATGTGTAGCCTGTCAGTGTGTGAGAGATTCTCAGGACACTGCAGAGGCTCAGCAAATACGACATCAATATATTTTTCCCTTATTTTTGTTCCACAGTTGGCTGCACTGGGTGCTCGGCTCACTGGTCTCTATGAGACCACTGGGGGCGCTGTGGTGCTGTTCTCCTGGGTACAGTTTCTCAGAGAAGACGCTCTGAACTTCCTGAACATCCACAGTAAGCTGGAGCTTCCTCTTGATGAACGCAGCACTCTGCATTATAACCAGGACAAACAAGAAGCTGAACCCTCAGAACCAAAAAGTCAGCTCACTCCAAATTCAGAAGCAGACCTCTCTGTACCATCCTTGAAAGTTCAGGAGAATCCTTCTGATGGGAGCGGCACAGACTCTCAGGGAGCTTTGGCTTTAGACTCCTGCACAGATGACCAAAATAATAAGGCTGATTCCCTGGATGAGCTCTCTTCAGCTGCAGAGAAATCCCAGCCTCTCCCATTGTCTCAGTCGGATCAAAGTGGCCAGGAAGATGCCTTAAATGAAGGAGATGTTTCACTCTCATTGTTGCTTCCCTCAACTTCCTCAGGCCTGCAAGATCCAAGTGAACAGGGAGCTGCTTCTCTGCTGGTCCACCCCAGAGATTCTCCTCAGAATGAAGAGCAAACCCTCTCTGGTCTCTTTTTAACTCCCTCACAGACTCTCCTGTCACAGATTTTGATCTATGATGCGGGTCAGAAAAAGAAAGTGTTTGCCACCAGCGTCTTTGACTGTGGGGTTTGTTTTATGGGCCGGCGCGGGTCAGAGTGCGTGCAGCTGTCCGGGTGTGGCCACATCTTCTGCCGGGCCTGTCTCAGTGAGTTCTGTAAGGTTCAGATTACAGAGGGGAACGTCCAGGGTGTCACATGTCTTCAGACAGACTGCGCCGGGTCCCCTACACCTGCGCAGGTACAGTCTTTACCTGTCTTTTTAATTATTTTATGCAGCAGAATTGTTTCAACAACTGTAGTGTCTCATATCTAATACTGCAACACATTTTATAAGCTGTTAAAAAGACTTGTTGGATGAATGGAGTGATGTCACTTAGAGTCCTCCTTCTGCCATGGTTTTTATATTCCAGCTGTGCTCCACACCTCTTTTACACACTGAAGGTAAAAACACAAAGGATACACCTCTGCATCCTCAACTATAGCTCCTCCCACAAGCGTCCTCTAACATCTGCATGTGTTTTAAGAACCCACTCATCCTTCAACATGCATACTGCCATCTTCCTCACCTTTGTGCCTCGCCGCTCTCTTCTTCTCTGTTCTGTTTGGCAGGTGCAGAGTCTGGTAGGGGAGGAGCTGTTCAGCCGCTATGACCGTCTCCTGCTACAGGCCACTCTGGACCGCATGTCCGGTGTGTGTTTCCTTTCTGTTGCTGTTAAACTGAGTGTGTAATTAAGCTTTTATACATTGATTGAAATGTGTGTTTTGCATTTCTGTGACAGACCAGGCAGAAAGAACATCTCTAGCTCCATCCTATTCATAAAAATCTCATTTATTTTCACTCCGGGTTTCTGCTCGTGTCTCTCAGATGTGGTGTACTGTCCTCGGAGTTCCTGCGGTGCTGCTGTTATTTTGGAAAAGTCCAGCAGGGCAGCACTTTGCTCTGTGTGCGGCTTTGCCTTCTGCGTCACCTGCAGAAAGACCTACCATGGAATAGAAGAGTGTGAAACCAAGAAAAAACAAGCAAAATTAGAAGCCTTTTTGAAAACACACAACTTGCCACAGTCAGAAGGTATACAAGGATATACTGTTTCAATAAGTATGTGGGTATGTTTTTGTGTTTACTGAGAATACAGATAAGTTTTCAAAAGAAAACAATTAAAATGACAATATTTGCAGTATGAGTGGTGGGAATATTGTTCTATTTCAAAGAAAATTATAAAGCATTTCAGTCCTCAGCATTTCAGAAGCAGGAAGCACAAGAAGCAACATGGAGATGTCTTAGTAATGTGTCTCATGTCAGTGCAGCAGTCAACAGCATCAGTCCAAATGCATCAGCCTTAGTGGAGGAGTAAGCTTACTGTTTTAGCACTTAAAGTCAAGTGGAAATGATGATCACGATTGCTATAATGCTGCATACTTGCAGAGTCAAAAAACAACAACAACATAAATAAATAATAAAAAATAATAATAAAAATTTTTAAATTTTTAAAAAAAATATATATAAAAATATATATAAAAAATAAATAATAATAATTAATTAATTAATTAATTAATTAATTTTAAAAAACCAAAAAAACAACAACAAAAATTGCAATCAGATTCTTGATAGTTTGAGAGTATTGTTCATTATATGGTAATGGTATCAAACAGATCTGTTTGGTCATCCTTTAATGACTGTCCCACCCCCAGACTGAATCTCTGTTTTGTGTTTATGCAGATGTGGCTTGATGTTCTGTGCTATCTGTGTCTCTTAGAGGGGTTGAATGCTTTCCTGGAGGACTACATCAGTGGCAGCACGGGGAGGAAGCGCCTGCTGGAGAGCAGATATGCCAACCTCATGGCCGCAATGGAAACTAAACTGAATGAGAACTGGATGGTTGAAAATAGCAAGTGCTGCCCTCACTGCTTCAGCAGAATAGAGGTATTTAGTCAATTCTCTGCACACAGAGCAGTCCAGAGAGAGTTAATGAATGTTTTCGACTCTGACTTTGCTTTATATTGCAGAAGGATGGAGGATGTAACAGTATGTTTTGCACTCAGTGTGGACGGTGGTTCTGCTGGCTCAACGCTGTCAGACTGACAACAGAAAATGTAAAAACTCGCTTTCAGGAAAAATCCTCTGCTGGCCGCCGAATCTAGCCTCCCAGTTCTTCAGCTGCTTTGAGCACCTACCCATCAGCAAGCTGCGTGTGTTTTGTTGCATTTAAATCAGTTTTATTTCAACATTTAAACATATTAAAAGAGTAATGGTGTGAATCATATTTTTAAATGAGGACCGTTTGATTGAAACTATACAAAAACTTGTATCTTGTAAGGCGTTTTGACACAGACATGTCATACTGTGTCAAGATCAGTAGAGGGCGCTAAACAACAAGAATCACCAAACAGTGACTTTTGGTAATTTTAGAAAAGTTAATGGTGCATTAAAATATTTTTTTAATTTATCTGAGACATTACTTTAACAAATAATGATATTGGGTAAATAAAATGTAACAATTCTGGCAGAAATGTCCCTTTTTTCAACTTTAAAGCATTATATCAATGTCATATGTTCATAGTTATAATTTGTAGCTGATTATTGTCTTCACTGTCAATAAACCTGTCCCGAGTCACGTGTGATCTTGTGTCTGCAAACATAGACTTGAAATGCTCTAGTAATATTTTTTCATACACTCCCATCTCATTTGTACATTAAATTAGGTGCAGTCACTGAAGTTACAGTCAAGTTACTGTATTAAAGTTTTGAGCTGTTTCTCTTTTGAGCCCATCCCAGGCTACCACAGGGTGACAGGCGGGGAATCATAAATACTTAAATAAGATAATACACCAATAAGCTTGATACGCCAGAGTTCTGTGTTGTCCTGTTTACTGCTGTAATGCTCCGTACAGTCGAGGGAAAAGGCTGTCTCACACAGCAGCAGCAGCAGGCTACAGGTAGATACTGGGCATTTAGCTTCTACACACTCTCTGACTTCCTGTTTTTGAAACGTCCTCCTTTCCTGCACTGTGCTGTCACAAAAGTGGAACAAAGATCACTGCTGCATGTCCCAAGACACAACTGGAAATCTCTCATATCGAGCCAGCATGGTTAAGTTTCTGTGTCTCTTCCAGGAAAATCCCATTTCCCATTTCTTCCTCATAAATGTCTAAACAGTTTGCCTTTCTTGGAGTCAGTTCATGACAGCTGGCCAAGCAGGAATTTTCAAAAATATTGACCGGCTCATATCTACAGTACTTAATGGAAGGAATGCAGAATGATACCTTAGCCAAGTTTAAACACCTTGAAACATAACTTTTGTTATGTTTTAATTTGAGACTCTGAGATTTTATTTAATTATTCTGAGATTTTTGGGGTGCCCCGAGGTTGTATTTTAGTTTATTTCCTTTGTCTCGTCTCTTGTGAACCTGTTCAGCCTTTCTCCTCATCTGTTTCCTCTTCCCTAATCGTCCCTCAGTCTGCTTTGGTCCTTGTCGAATTGTCTGCTTATATTCCTGTTTTTGTTCCTATTCCCCTTGCCCTAGTGTTTCCGAGCCTCCGAGAGTTTCCTAGTGTGTTGTTTTCTTAGTTTTCAGTTTTAGTGATGTTTCCTAGTATTATGTTTGAGTAGTCCTCAGTTCTATTTTTTTGGACTTTATCTTTGACCTTTGCAACCAGCCTTCTGCCATCAATAAACATCTCATTTTCAGTTATAACCCTGTTAGCCTCCACACGTCCTGCGTTCGGGTCCTCGCTAGTTACAGACTTTACAGCTACTGCTGACCACGACACCTTTTCACTGTAAATTCGTGCAGAAATGGTACAAATTTGTGGTGAAAAGAAATGAACAAAATGCATGCACGGTGCAGTGCAAAAGTCTTACGTCACCCCTCATTTATTTATATTTTGCTAGGAAAATGGGAAATGGGTGCAGAGATTTATTAAAACACACGTGGAAGCATTTTTCAATAATGTACAATAATGTTGAGGTCCGGGATCTGGGGAGGCAGTGTGTTTGATTTTGCACACCATTCAGAGATATCCCAAGTTGTCAGCTAACATCTCATCTGGGAATCACCTTTATGGTTCAAAAATACTATTTTAAGTCTGTCAAACTATGTTATCTTGGCTGTTTGTTTGTTGTTGTTTTTTTTTGTTAGGTTGTTTCTTTGTTGTTTTTTTTGTAGATTCAACTAAAGAAACGGGAACAAATGATATGGTTTTGTGACAGGATGTAGTAAGTAACAAAATGCCTACAGATACAATTTAAACTTGGTTCTTTGCAAAGTTGTCTGTTATGCGTAGACACAACCCTGGTTCATCCCTTAAGTTAGTGCCTGATTTGTGTTTGAATGATTCATAGGTCAGTGTTAAGTGGCTTGGACTGGACTGAAAATAAAAGTGAAAAAGCAGCCAAAGTCCAAAGAAAAACTTTAAAAGACCTTCTGGAGAGCTATTGCTCAAGATCACTTTAAAAATTACAAGAAAGTCTTTCAAAATATAAAGAAATAAGGGGCGGCTCAAGACTTTGCACATCACTGCACATATACACCTGAACTGAAGACCAATAACAGCCCTGAGTAATGGTGTCGGTTCAGTCACATTAATATCAGTGAGTCACTGAGCTGACTGTCAGTCATCAACTGAACTGTCAGTTTGAAGCAAATGCTTCCCGAGTCTTCTTGGAGCACAGTGACTGATGCAACGCTGTGAGCTAGCACTGCATGACTTAACATTTAGCATAATGACTTGTAAATGTTTCTGTTTTCATGCAGAGGAAAACTTATTTTTTTTAAAAAAGAGGCTGTTGTTATAAATCATCATCCCAGTTTTGAAAAAGAACAAAAACAAAAGAAGGAACAGATGAAAGCTAATGACTTAAACTTTAGGCCTGTGCACCACATTTGAGGCAATCTGTTCATACTTTCTGTGTGATATCCTGCTGACAGATAAACACCACCAGGGGCACAGAAGCAGCTTTCCTGGCAGAAGTAATATCAAGAATAATGAGTAAAGCCTGGTTATCAGTGCAGTGGAAACTAGGCTACGGAGAGCATCATCTCCCTGTGAGTCAATAACAGCATCAGCTAACAGAACATTTATTTCCCCTGGAGCGGTACGAGCTGGGTTGTGGTAAAGAACACTTGAGACACACATTCACTGTAATAATCATCAACTTAGCTCCATCATTATCATCTGCATGTTTATTCATCTGTCAGAAATCACACACGCGCGCATACACACACACACACACACACAAAAATGCAGAAATCCACATTAGTTGTCCAGGCATCCGTTCAGCCAGTCAGTGGTATATTGGCAACACTGTTCAGAGGCACTAAAAGTACGCTGAGGTTACAGGAGTATTACAGGAGGTTTGGGGGGACCCCCTCCCTCATTGTAGATGGAGGTGTGGGGGTCCTGAATTCTGCCGGTGCACGAGACTGAATCAGTCAGGATAAATGGGCTTGTGTGTGAGGCAAGCATAATACAACAGAAATAGACAGGCACATACAAAACATGTGGGCAACACTAGGATTTTTGGGAAATATGATTACTCGCTTTCCGGCTGAGGGTGTAATCAAATCATTTATGGAACTTTCCACCTGTGTGACAACATCAAAGCTGGGACCAGGAGTTTGGTATAAAGAAATGGAAAACAGCCAAATGGTTAGCCAAATGGTTAGCCTGTCTCTAAAACTCTAACACCTACCTAGTGGTTTAGAGATGTCACCTTTTCTGACAACTTCTAGAGTTTCTATGCTGTCCTGGTGCTTAATCACAAGGAAGCTGAGGTTTATTCTTGAACTTGGCAGCACATTTCTGCGATAACAGACTGTACGTCACAAATCTGTGAAGGACCTTCCTAAAGGTCAAGAAAAGAACCTGAACCGTTTGTGGTTTTATTGGGAGTTATGTGCTGCAACCGCACTCTGGAATTGGTGTGTGCTCAGAGCGCTGTCAGCGTGAGCTGTTTGGCAGCCATCAGCGCAGAGAGCTGCAGAAAAGCATGATTAAAAGTTGTTTGGCAAAAACAGTTCCACTCCATAACTCCTTCTAAATTCACAAACAACATGAAGGAGACCACGTGTGCAGCGGCATGTGTATTAATTAGTGAGTTTTAGAGGCGTTGGGATACGGATCTTTGAACAGAGCCCGGGGGGGCTGTTTATATGTTTGGCTAATTGAATTAACTTCTTGGATCTACAGTACAGAAACAAGGGTTGAATCAAAGTCTCAGGATAAAAGTTTTAAAAAAAAGTGCAGTCTCTTTTCCTTTAACAAAAGTTTCTTTGGAAATCCTGCAGTAAAAAAAAACAAAAGTAGCAATTTCTCTCAATTTATGGGAAGAATTCTAATTGATAGGATGTGTGTGTGTGTGTGTGTGTGTGTGTGTGTGTGTGTGTGTGTGTGTGTGTGTGTGTGTGTGTATCCAGTTCTATCCAGACACCAGACCTGAACTGATCCAAGCACCCAAGTTCAAAACCTTTGAGTTTTTTTGATGATGTCATTCACTTCTCTTTTTTTTTGCACCCATTAAAATGGTGTCTCTACAGAAGCCGGGAAAGCTCCTCTTTGTCAAAATTAGAACATCTAATTCATCTGATTCAAGCATGAAAAACTGAATTTGATTCAATGACTTCTACCTAGCCGCATGGTGTTGCCCATCTACCCTCATCTGCTCAGTCAAGCGGTGCAGCACATGGATAAACACACAGAAATTACAAATATCACACACACACTCGCAACAGCTTCAGCTTCTCGCCTCGTAAAGTTTAGCATAAGAATTCATTAGTAGCAAATAATGACGACAAAATCCTCAATAAACTAAACAGCATGTGGTAGAATACCTCTCCTTAATAAACGCCAGTGTCTTTTTTATGCTCAGTGCAAACTTGTAATTTTTTTTCCAGTACCGTTTTGTAGATTCATAACAGCACACACACATTTCCAAACAATCAGGCGTATAAACTTCATTAAATAGTCCTGAACATTATATTCTCCTTATATTCTCAATCTGTAGTAGAAAGATCTCAACAGTTATTTCACTTTACACATGCACAAAATAAACCAGATACATTTTATACAGTGCAATATGTAACACTGCCATTTACAACAAAGCACTGAACTCATTAACCTGTGCTGCTGAAGTATAGCTGCAATTAGATAAGTGAAACCAATAATTATTAAGTATATTATAGTTACCAGTCCCTACAGTTTATAACAAGTTAACATAGAATAAAAATGAATACAGTACCCCAGATATATGAACTTGTTTAAACAAATAACAACAAAACAGTCTTACCAAAATCATTTTTACCAGTTAATGGACATATGTTCCTGTAGATGCATTCATTTCCCACAGTGCTTTTATTTATTTATGTTTTTTGGCCTTTGTGTAAAACATTTATCCAATTAATAGAGCCTCCGATGCCAAAATGTTGTTTCCATCCAAAAATAGTCTTGTGTAAAAGAAGCACTTATCTGGTGGGCTCCCGTGTTTCAGCTCATTAAGTGCAAACTGTGTTCACCATGTTTTGTTTTTTTTCAGGCTTAATCGTTTATTTTGAGTGAGATGCTTCTGCTTCTGAGATTTTCCTATTAAACAATAATCTTTCCCTTTTTTTTTTTAACTCTTTGAAAGGAAGACAGATGCTTTCAATCAAATGTTGATCACAAATACTAAGTCGTCTTGTGGCCTGGCTCGCGCTGTGTATTTATTGGTGCGTGTACACTGACACAGATTGTTTCCTATTATTTCCAGTTATTTCCTTTGTGCACTGCCCTTTGAATCAGAGGTTCAGGGCCTGGAGTTAGGTGCCAAAAGCTCACGCAAAATCATGCCAACTTCTCTACAATACTTGGCCATTAGAATACTAGATAATTAGCCTGGCTTGTGCAAATTAGTCTGTTTCAATGCTCCTGGATGCAATTAGACCTGCAACCATTCATAGCAGTGTGTGGCGTCATGTTGAGGGGAAAATGTAAAGTGATTATAGCGTTCAGAGTGGTGAGTCACTGCGTCAAACCCGCCCTGTATTCGCCTGTAATTGGACTGGCAGAGGCAAAGATCAGGTGGAAATCTGTTTGAAAATGGAGGGAGGGCAGATGCATTCTCCCAGAGCGAATGAAACATGAGCTCCCAGATTTCAATTTCATCCAGTTCAGTTTAGGTTTATTTATATGCCGCCAAATCACAATGACAATTGCCTCAAGGCATTTTATACAGTAAACTAAAGACCCTACAGTATTCTGGAGACTGCAACGATCAAGCGACTCCCTGTGAGCAAGCACGGGGGGAAAGAAAAAACTCCCTTTAACAGGAAGAAACCCATTTGCCCAGAGTACCAGTTATAGTATGCTTAAAATCTTAATGGTATGAAGCCCATCCTTACCTGTCTAGAAACCTGCTATAAGAATTCACACCCAGAAACAACCAGTACAGTACTTTGTGTTGGTTCAGACACACACCAGGGATTTCTGGGGCACCTGGTGATCAGGTCGGTAATGCAGCTAATAATTTATTGGTCTGTGGCACAAAGATATGTTGCATTTAAATTTTTAAAAATGTCCTCAATAGGCTATGTGACAAGTTACAAATAAATACACCCACACCTAGCTTATTGGTAAATGGACAGCATTTATGCAAACTTACTATCTGACAAGGATATACCAAACATCAGTGCCTTATGTTAAGTGGTCAAAAGCCATTAAACAGTGGGAACAGTTATAGAAAGGGGTGCAAATGCTCCACTGTGAGCATGATCGTTTGGATCTTCAGGCCCTGTTTGTAGAAGCCCACTAGTTTCCTGTGATCTCCTCATTTTCTCAATTCCTTTGCAGTTTAGTACTTCCTGCATTTGCTGAAGGTGTTCAATAGCTGCGCTGGAGTGTGACTCTCATTTTGAGTCCAAGAGCCTGTCAGCATAACAAAAGGTAATGCTTCCAGCGCTTTCATGTAAGACAAAGCGTGTTATTTCTAGGAGGAGGAGAGCTATTAACAGACTGCAACTCTGCCTGACGTGCAAGACTAGCTCACCCACGGCTTTTTGTTCCTGTTTCATTAAAACTGCGCGGCAAGGTGGGCTAATAAACAGCCTAGCACTTTATTCTGTATGTCTCCTGTTTGTCCATCCCTCCAGCTCTGCCTTGCTGTCATGTTTAAATCCTCCAAACACCCCAGCGCTTTGTCCTCATGGTGCTATTCTCCAGAGCATCCTCATGTGTGGTCAAGTGTGTGTATTTGTGCTCTGGAGACAAATATAAGATGTGAACAGCTGCCTCTCCCTGCAGCAAACAAAGCCAAGCAAAGAGAAGGCCAGGATGCCGCTTTCAATTCCGCTTTGCAGCACATCTAATTATATGAACTGATCAGACTGATTTAATTACAGAGGAATGTTTCTTCTGCGGAAAAGGTCAAAAAAGCGGATTTAAAGGGAAGGTTTTTCTCCTCTTTTGAATAACAAATGTGTCTATTTTTGTACACTGTACAGGTATATGCTGATAATTTCACTGTTACATAAAATGATTTTTGAAGCATCAAATAAAACCCTGTTCTATTTAAAAGATTAAAGAATCATCAGTATGTAAATACGGACTTCAAAGTCAGGCTTTTTGTGCGAATATGTACATTTTGTGACCCTGTCACTATTTATCAGTGCAGTGTCGATCACAGCCAACATGACAGACAGTGTTTTCCAGTTATTTAAATTGTGACTGTAAACTTCAAAATGCCTTGTGATGACTTGCTGTGTTCAGCTCAGGGCCACTAAACTGGAACATTAAATCCAATTTAACTCCCATTATACAAGTGTTTTTCCAGAATGGGCTAAGCGCAGGAAAACAGCTGGATCTCTTCATATGTTAAATAAATAAATAAAACAACACAAACAGGCCAAAGCAAAAAAAAGAAACAAACCCAAAACATATCCCGGCAAAGTCCATGTTACTCGTCTGCAGTTGCTGCACACGCTGCAGTGAAACCTGGTTACGTCCCCCTCTGGGAATCAAGGCTGCGAGGATTAAATGGCATGTCTCACAACCAGAAGCATCCAGGAGCGCCGCAATTTGCAAGTTAATTTGAAGTTTAGAGTTAAATGTTTTCGCTTGAAAGCGCCATTGCGAGTGTATGAGTTTGCACATTTCTTCCTCACAGTGCCAGTTTGCACGTCTCTGAAGAGGACAATTTGTCTTGTTCTCTGCATCAAAGTATGTTTCAGCTTCAGAGGCAGCCTCTCCTGGCAACACCGTTCTCCTTCCTGCACGGTAAAAATGATGAGACTAGTGGCCTTTTTAAACTATAACTGATGGTTACTTACAAAGGCACCATCCAGAGTGGTATGGGGTGCCTCCAGTGAAATCCACACACAAACATACAGTGCTAATAAAGAAGACATTCACTCAGTGCACACTTTGCACAAGATTCCTGATAATTATTAAATAAGATTATGAGAATTTACAGCAGATGGTAGGCTAACACTGAACAAATAATCAACAGGATTCATGTGTACTATATTTACACCCATAATGCAATTTTAAGGGTATTTACATAACATTTGTGAATATAGAAAAATCCAATCAACACAGATTGGCTTCCACTATATTGCCAAAATGGCTAGCCAAAGCTTACTCTTTAGCCTAATTTCCCCCCAAAGGCACCAGCAAGGCTTGCAGGAGCCTTCAGCCTGATACATACCTCAGGACCAGTAAGAAATCAGCCAAGGCTCACAGTTTCACATAACACTGTTTCATTAGATGAAGTTCATTGTGCTTTTTTTTTTTTTAATTAGCAAGAAGTGCTTTGGATTTAAGTACATCTGTTTGGTTGTAAAGATGCTGAATTTGTGTCCCGTGTGGCTCTGCAGTCCCTGCAGCAGGGCCTATAAAAAAAAACAAACCTGTAGGGCTAATTCACTTGCAAGAGTTTAAAAATCAGCTCAAACTAAAACTGATTGTTTTTCCCAGGTTTTTCTAACCTAAAGTTTTCCCCCTCCTCATTCATCTTTGTCTCATTTTCTCTACCACCCGCGTCCACATTTTCTTAACGATCAAACCTTCTGCACATCTTTTACTCTGCTGAAGCTTCTCGACCCTCCTCCTGGCTTTTCTGCAAAGAAACTGATTTTCTCCCTTCCATGTTTCTTTGCATTTCTTTTGCATTCACTGGTGCCCTGAGTCAGAATGCAACCCACTTAAAGCTTTGGAGGAACTGGAGCAGAAAAAGTATAAGAAAGGGTCATGGCTTAAAAATGTAATCTGATTCTGTGCCTGGAAAACAGATTTTTCATTCAAAGTTTGAGATTAAAAAGAAAAAAAGAGAGACTATTTTCTCTGCATGTTGCAGCCTGATTAAATACACTAAGTGACTTTCTAGAGTAATATGAGGATTATTGGAATCCATTTTTAGCCTCCTGTAGCAGAGCAGATGGGACAGGCAGAGGCCTGTCTATCAAGAAATGAGGATCAAACTGTCGGCCCGGCACTTCACGGACTATCTGATTGACCACCTGAGCCACAACCAGCCACCTACTGCATATTTATATATTTCCTATTAAACTGAAATATTATGTGTTTGATCCATATATCAAATTAAGTGCAAAGAGATCTTGATGTATTCGCATCACTAAATATGCTCTTCAAAAACAAGCCGGCATTTTGATTTTCGTGCCTTGGGTTCTTGTACTCTCTACATTTTGTCTTCCTTTCCCTCTTGTGTCTCTTAGCTGTAGCCGAGGTTCTCCATCTCATGGCGGTATCTTAGCTCCGACACTTTTGCTTTGTGCTGTTTGCTCTCCAAATGCTGCCTGAAGTCCGTCTCCTGCTCGGCGCCGCAGTTGCACATGGAGCAGTAGAACTGTCCGCTGGGAGTCACGCACATGGCCAAGTCCCGGGGGATGCGCTGCCTCGGTCTGGGGTTGTAGTACGGCCCTGGGGGAGGGAGAGAGGAGAGGCTGATTCATTACAGGTTTCTCTGCCATCATGGAGGGATTGAAACTCAAATGTAAAACTAAAAGGAGACAAAGATATGAGACGGAAGGCTGCAAATAGGTAAACTCTCTCACCTAATCCATCCTAAGTGTTAAGAACACCATATAGTGCCAAGGGTCCAATTTCAGGTTTCAACTAGTGCCTTGGTCAATGGCACAATGAGATTAGAATAAACCTAGCACATTTTTGATGGTGGGAAATAACAAAGCTCCCAGAGGAAACCCATCCAAGCACAAGGAGTACATGCAAACTCTAAAAAGAAGGGCCCAGAGGTTGTAGTACAAAGCAGGATTTATCCAGAAAATGTAAGTTAAACCATGGGTTTTCTACCTGTATGGTAACTTATGCTGTGAACCTAACTGCTCAGAGCAGTAACTGGCTACATGCTCTCACCATATGAGGTCGGCATTGTTGTGCACCACGAAGAACCGAGGAATCACTACACCAGCGTAGGGTCTGACAATGGGTCCAAGGATTTCATCCTGATACCAAATAGCAGTCAGGGTGCCATTCCCTAGCCTGTGGAAGTCTGTGTCCCTCCATGGATATGCCTCCACAGTGCCCACTAGAGGAAATCGGGCCCTCAGGCCACCCTCATGAACTCTGTTTCTCAGTGTTTAGTCAGAGACATTCACATCAGTGGCTGCTGGAGGTCATTTTTGTAGGGCTCTGGCAGTGCTCATCCTGTTCCTCCTTGCACGAAAGAGGAGGAGGAGCTCCTGCTGATGGGTTAAGGACCTTCTACAGCCCTGTCCAGCTCTCATAGAGTAACTGCCTGTCTCCTGGAATCTCCTCCATGCTCTTGAGACTGTGGTGGAAGACACAGCAAACCTTGTGGCAATGGCACACATTGATGTGCCATCCTGGAAGGTGTCGGACTACCTGTGCAACCTCTGTAGGGTCAAGGTCATGCTACCAGTAGTGACACTGACCCTAGCCAAATGCCAAACTAGTGGAAAAACAGTCAGAAAAAATGAGGAGGGAAAAATGTCAGTGGTCTCCAGCTGTAAAACCATTCCTGTTTTGGGGGTTGCCTCATTGTTGCCCCTCTAGTGTACCTGTTGTTAATTTCATGAACACCAAAACAGCTGAAACTGATTAACAACCCCCTCTGCTACTTAACTGACCAGATCAATATCCCAGAAGTGTAACTGACTTGATGATAAACTCTGATTAAAAAGTATTCCTTTTAATTTTTTTTGAGCAGTGTATTTATTCTTTACTTGCTCTCAGACCATTAAACACCATCGGGACTGTAGCTGAAAGAAAAAACATTAAAACTGTCTTTTCAACATCAATTTCATGGATTACAATCAGTTTACTTGATTGAATGTATCTGTGTCTTAATGGCAGAGCTGTCATACTGATAAGTCTGTTAACTTACATAGTCGGAATTTTTGAGGGCTTTCTTTCCTGGCTTCAAACAGGCTTAAACTTAATTAAGATTGTAGGATTTTTCCAGTCACGCCTTTAAACAGCACTTTTAATACTAAACTGCTATATTGTGCTTTTCCTCCCACACATACTCACCCTGTTGCTTTGTCTGCAGCAGTTGCTTTCAGCTTGTATTATGTGTTTAACCTTATCAGGTTGTTCTCATGTTACAGTTTTATCTTTCTTTGTAAAATTAGTCACTCTGTTGACAGTACACTTGTCCACAATTGGGACTGGTCAGATGCTGCCAGTGCCTTTGTGCAGGGAAAACCCTGGGTTAACTTGGCAAGTTGAAAGCCAGCTTTATGGGACTGTTTATCGTGCTCAACTTGCTTCACGGTACAAGGCCCTGAACTGGTCTGTGGTCAAAACCACGACCCTCTTGCTGTGAAGCCCCAGTGCTAACCACTTTGTAAGTTAGCATAATGATACACAAAGATTGTGTATTCTCACAGTCAACCCTCTAAATAACTGGCAGCAACAAACACGAACTTTGACAGTAATGGTCCTTTAGATTACCAAACTCCCGTGACTTTTCACCAGCACCACAAGGAAGTTTACATTTTTCATTCTGGGTAAAAGGACTGCACAAATTTATGATTGGATGGATTACAGGAACTATTTATTTATTTTTTCTAATTTGTGACCAAAAACCCCTGCAAACTAATACCATGACCTTCACTCACTATTAGCAAAGACTAGCATGGTATCATACTAAAATAAGATAGTGATTATTGGGAATGTTATACATGCTAAATATGCTAGCATTTATCCCTTAAGTCAGGGGAGAGCAATTAATTTTCCCCAAGGGGCCACATGAGAAAATGGGACTGTTGTGGAGGGCCGCACCAATGAGCTGAACTCAGTTCTACTCAATATTAGGTTGATCTCTTTATAAACTGCTACTGGTAAGATTAGATGTTGTAATTAGGCAATGGAAAAGCGAAAAAGGCAGCGTAAAAATGCCAACATTTTATAACAATCTAAAAAGCATTCCCCCAAAACAACTGTGAACAAAATGTGCATTTTAGAGACTTTTAACTTTATAAAATGTGCTGTTGGTGGTTTGCTTGTAATCTAATGATGTCACCTGCAGTTTTTCAGTTCTTTTTTTGGGTTTGAACAAATACTCAGGTTCAGTGTCTGAGGTGGAAATACAAAGGACAGCGGTCAGGGGATCATCACTGAGTATCTGTAACTGGATTTGTTAAACTTCAGTGAATCAACATCTTCTGAGCATGTGTCTTTATGTGTGGAAAGTTCTCTTTCAGAGAAGACTGAAGTGTTACTGGACTGAATTTTCTCTGCCAACAGTGAATGAAAAGTGCGACAAACTGCCTGTGATTCAGTGCTCTTGCCACTATTTTACTTACAACATCAACAGTGTTAATTTTTTAGTACTGATGTATACAACACCTTCTGGTGTATCACACCATGCAAACATATCAATTTCAGATCTGGATTCATTTGCGTTTACTTCAAAAGTCCAACATTTTTCCCTGTCAGATTTGGACAACCGTCGGTTGTAACACCTACCAGTTTGTCCCATTTCAGCCCCGGGCTTTCCAAGCTGTACAGAAATGTTTATTTCTTTTAATTTTGATGATTATAACTGACAACTAATGAAAACCCCAAATTCAGTATCTCAGAAAATTAGAATATTACTTAAGACCAATATAAAAAAAAGGATTTTTGGAAATGTTGGCCAACTGAAAAGTATGAGCATTAAAAGTATGAGCATGTACAGCACTCAGTACTTAGTTGGGGCTGCTTTTGCCTGGATTACTGCAGCAATGCAGCGTGGCATGGAGTCCATCAGTCTGTGGCACTGCTCAGGTGTTATGAGAGCCCAGGTTGCTCTCATAGTGGCCTTCAGCTCTTCTGAATTGTTGGGTCTGGATTATCACATCTTCCTCTTCACAACAGCCCATAGATTTTCTATGGGGTTAAGGTGAGGCGAGTTGGCTGGCCAATTAAGAACAGGGATACCATGGTCCTTAAACCAGGTGCTGGTAGCTTTGGCACTGTGTGCAGGTGCCAAGTCCTGTTGAAAAATGAAATCTGCATCTCCATAAAGTTGGTCAGCAGCAGGAAGCATGAAGTGCTCTAAAACTTCTTGGTAGACGGCTGCGTTGACCTTGGACCTCAGAAAACACAGTGGACCAACACCAGCAGATGACATGGCACCCCAAACCATCACTGACTGTGGAAACTTTACACTTGACCTCAGCCAACGTGGATTCTGTGCCTCTTCTCTCTTCCTCCAGACTTTGAAGGAAATGCCAGATTGACTTTGATCAGAGAACATAACTTTGGAGCACTCAGCAGCAGTCCAGTACTTTTTGTCTTTAGCCCAGGCGACACGCTTCTGACGCCGTCTCTTGTTCAAGAGTGGCTTGACACGAGGACTGCGACAGCTCAAACCCATGTCTGCATACGTCTGTGCGTGGTGGTTCTTGAAGCACTGACTCCAGCTGCAGTCCACTCTTTGTGAATCTCCCCCACATTTTTGAACGGCTTTTGTTTCACAATCCTCTCCAGGGTGCGGTTATCCCTATTGCTTGGACACTTTTTTCTACCACATCTTTTCCTTCCCTTCGCCTCTCTATTAATGTGCTTGGGCACAGAGCTCTGTGAACAGCCAGCCTCTTTAGCAATGACCTTTTGTGTCTTGCCCTCCATGTGCAACGTGTCAATGGTCGTCTTTTGGATAAATGTCAAGTCAGCAGTCTTCTCCATGATTGTGTAGCCTACAGAACTAGACTGAGAGACCATTTAAAGGCCTCTGCAGGTGTTTTGAGTTAATTAGCTGATTAGAGTGTGGCACCAGGTGTCTTCAATATTGAACCTTTTCACAATATTCTAATTTTCTGAGATACTGAATTTGGGGTTTTCATTAGTTGTCAGTTATAATCATCAAAATTAAAAGAAACAAACATTTGAAATATATCAGTCTGTGTGTATTAAATGAATATAATATACAAGTTTCACTTTTTGAATGGAATTACTGAAATAAATCAACTTTTTCATGATATTCTAATTTTATGACCAGCACCTGTAGTCCTGGTCATAGAGCACATTTCTGGCAAACATGAGTAACTGGGCTGTGTCGCCAGCGTTACCGCAGCAGAGTCCTGCAAACAATCTTTGATAAACTCCCCATCAGAGCGCGGCTTATTGCTTTTTTGTGATTTTGTGGGAAATTACAAAGCTGGTCTTGACTGCTCCATCCCTGGATGTGTAAAGCTTGGTAAAAAGCCCTCATCTTTGCTAGCAAAAGTTCAGCTGTCTATTCCCGCTCTGCATCAGTCAAGTTCTCGTAATGGTGAGTCAAACTCTACTCCTTAAAAACAGCAACATGCTCTTCACAAACTAAGCACACAGCTTTACCTCTGACTGCCGTAAATAAATACTTAAAAGTCCATGTCTTGTTAAAAGTTCTACATTCTGCATCAGTCTCTAGGCTAGAAAACTCACATCACTCATAAACATCCATTCCAAGGCATTTACAGTGAAGCTGCATTTGCATGCACACACATACGTTGGTGAATTTAAAAAACTAGCAGTTAACCTCAGTCTAAAAGCTACAGTTGTTTTGTGCTATCCCACAAAGTCACAAAAAACAATAAGCTGTCAAATGAGTTTTGAGGCTAAAAAGGGACAAACTTCAGGATGTATATTTATTTGGATTTGAATCCTAATTTCCCATCGACCTCACACAGACTGGTCAGGGATAACCAGAGGGCCGGATACATCTCAGTTTTTGTTGCTCAATACACGTCCCTCGTATGCGATAAAGATACACAAGAGTGTACAGAAAGAAAAGCTCAAAGGTGTCTGGGATTACATGAAGGTGGAATATTGGAAAAAGAGTGCTGTGTTTGTTTGTTTGTGCGTGTATGCGTGCGTGTGTTTTAACAACGTAGAAAAAGGAGAAGGAGATGAGAGGGGAGATAAAAAGACAGCGAGAACTCAATGGCAGGAGAGAGTGAAGCTATTTTAGGGTTTGTCCATCAAGAAAAATGATTAAATCAGCAGAATTTGTGTGTGTGTGTGTGTGTGTGTGTGTGTGTGTGTGTTTGTGTGTGTGTCAAAGAGTGAGAGAAAGAGATGGCTCCTTGACGTCAGCAGAAAGTCTGACATTACCTACTCTGTATCTGTTTTCACACACACATACACAAGGGAGAAAGCAGACACTCACACAAACACAAAGAAAATGTGATTAAATGATAATAACAAAAGCGCATTCAGCCCAAAAAAAAAACACAAAATGTGTGTAACCATGTTACTGTCGGTGTTACAGTGCTGCAGTAGACATCAGGAGGTGGGTGCACCAAAAAGAGTAGAAAATTAAATTAAATGACAGCGCTTTAGGAGAATAGGTCCTATTTGTGACATGCTTTTTTTTTGGAGTGTTTCTACACTGACTCAGCAAACACATACTGCCCTCAAAGACTGCTGAAAATGAGGTTATGACAGCTGTCTTAATATGAATTTTCAGTATAGAACAGATCTAGACCCTGGAAAAATGTTTTAGAGCATTCACTGTATCTTTTTATAACAGCTGTTGGGGTGTTGAAGTACAAAGTCAGCTTTTAGAAGAGAAATCAGCATTTTGAATAGCAAAACTGGCCTCTTGGTACATGTACCGCACACAGACAGGATTATGGATTTGTCACATTTATGCCACATTAATATGTGCTGATAAAAGAGACCGATTTCAATGGCCAGTGTGCCTCAAAGGGAGCTAAAATCTGTTTGAAGAAACAATCAGTACTTCCGATAAAAGAATAAAAGACCAAACCTCAAACCTAACTGTATATGCACAGGTTAGAAAATATAAATGATACCTTCTTTATGGCTCCGCAACCCTGAACAGGATAAGCGGAAGGGAACGGATGGATGGATGGACCTTCTTTATGGTGGCATTTGCACATTTGTTCATGATGTTTTCAACAGCTGCATAAGATAATACAATAACAGACATGGCTCTCCATCGCCAGACAAAATCTACTGACTAATTCACTGAATAACTTAAGAACTTGCTTTGCTAGTTTGAAGACTTGGAATAGACATGGAAGAGAACAAAATCTGCAATTCTTTGCATTTTTACTAACCAAAATATCTATAACAATGCCACTTGAATGAAGAGTTTACCAGATAAATACAGAAGTTTTGATAGATATCTTTAAATTATGCTGATGTTGCTTTTTAATTTGCATTTCATTTTCATATCTTACCTGGCATGGCAGCAGGTATCTGTGGGCTGCGACGGTTTTTCACCAGCCGGTATTCACTGCCGTCTTTCCTGTTCCTTCTTGGAGTGGCCTCACTGCTGCTTTCCCTGTAACAGGCAGAGCTAGAATCTAAAACTGTTCTGTATCACATATAATGTTAACATGGTTAGTTGGAAATGTACAGAACTGTGCAAAAGTCTTGAGCTGCCCCTCATTTCTTTATATTTTGTTTGCAAGGAGTCAGACTTTCTTGTCATCTTAAAGTGGTCTTGAGCATCAGTTCTCCAGGCTTTCTGAATGTCTTTCAGAGTCTATCTTTGGACATTAGCTACTCGTTTTTAGCGCAGTCCCTGTACCCTTCCATTTTCAGAGGAATGCTTTTTGTTTCTTTGTTCGTTAAGTCACTTAACACTGACCTGAATCATTCAAACGTAAAAAAAAGGCTCCAAAGGGTGAACCAGTGTTATGTCTGCACATAACAGCCAACTTAGCAAAGAATTAATTTTAAATTGTATCTTTAAGCACTTTGTTACTAGCAGCCGGTTCCCATTTCTTTAGTTGAATCTATGAAAAAATGCCAAGATAACAAGTTGACAATATAAAATAACATAAAAAACAAACAAAACATTTTTTAAAATATTTTTGGGGTGCGCGCAAAGAGCTATCAGCAGAAAACTTGACATATCTCAGCATGGTGTGCAGTCTTTCCTTAAAACAACTGATGAAACTGGACAAGTGACGGATAAAGGGCATGCCTAAAAAAACTGCCTACAGCAGATGCCAGTATCTTAAAGTCATGTCTGAAAGAAATAGAAAAAAGGAGAGTAGCACAACATTGAGTGTCTACAGCCATCTGTAAAGCACGGTGGAGGCTCTGTCATAGATTGCGGCTGCATTTCAGCCAGTAGTGTTGGAGAGCCTGATGGATATATGAATGTAGAAAAGTACCAGCAGATTTTGATCCACAATGCAATGCCATCTGGAAAGCATCTGATTGACAACAACATCACAACAACAGCATGACAATGACCCCAAACACACTGCAAAGCAGTAAAACCATACCTGGATCGACAAAAACACAATAATGGCCTACAAAGATCTCCGACCTCATTACTATTAAAGCAGTGTGGGATCATTTGGACATAGAATGTAACAAAATACAGCAAAGAAGAGCTTTGAATGTCCTTCGAGAAGCCTGGAGAACTATTCCTGAAGAACTATTCCTGAAGACTATTTAAAGAAATGACAAGAAAGCTGCATAAGAGGATTCAGGCTGTGCTGAAGGATAAAGGTGGTCGTACCAAATGCTGACTTTCAAGCTCATTAAAATTGTACAGACTCTGTTTTTACCTTATATAATGTATTTCCATGTATGTTTGCACGTGTTTCAATAAATCACTGCACCTATTTCCCATTTTCCTAGTAAAATATAAAGAAATGAGAGGTGGCTCAAGACTAGTGCAAAGTACTCTGTATGGCACTGCAAATGCTGCGTTTTTTATTCAGCTGTAGTGGGCTTCCCCTTCGGCAGTTAGAACATTTACAAAACATTTACAGTATAAAGCCTGCATAAAGCACAACGAGGATGAAATCTTACAACAAAGCAAACATTTCTTCACCCAAACCTACATGTTACTCGAGTTCTGTTGGGCCTCAGCCAGCCGCAGTTTCTTGGCATGGTTCTTGCCCTGGTAGTGGGCCTGCGCAACTGCTGGTGAACTGAAGGAGGCGTCGCACAATTTACAATAGTCATTCTCTGTGGCCAAGATGACCCGGGGCGCCCCCTTATACAGCGCCTGCAGACACAGGACAAAGCAGTACAGTGTTTGTGGAGCGAGGGAGTAAACACTGTGAAAACAAAGAAAGAAATGTCCAGGTCCGGTAGGAGGAAAAAAAGAATTTTAAATTTTAAAATGAAAATAAACTCTAGTGAGAGAAATGAAACTCCAGAACCATCTGAATATTATATTGATATATTAAAAAGATTTTGAATACCTGAGACACTAATATTCCAGAGAGTATTACACACTAAAGTTGTACATCTAGAGTTTATTGGTTAAGATTGACCGTGTACAAAAAGGACAGCTGCAGATATAAAATATTCTGATAATGCTATTCTCTCTTTGATAAAAATATTGTTATGTAATTACAAATGTAATCACACTTTTTTCACTGGTTATTTGGAATCAAATTTTAAGAGCATCTCTTCATTTTAAAGCGCAGAGATTGAGAACAGAGTGCACAGTGGTGAACGGATGCTGTTTAAATGAAACAGAGTGACTCTGCACTTCCCACTACCTCCTCAGAGGATGCGACCGAGCATCCAAGAGGCCACTTCAGCAGTAGTACACCCACCTCCTAAACAAACACTGTAGCATTAAGGTAGGCTGGTGCTAGTTGCTAAGTACAGGCCTGACCTGCCTGCCTGCGTCACTGTCGCTGGATCCTGAGCTGAGGGCTGTCTGGCCTGCGGTCTCGAGGGCATCTGGGATCCTGATGGCTGGTGGCTGTTGACTGCCAGCATAGAAATTTCTGAGCTTTTTACTGTGGTTCTTTCCCTTCAAAGAAAAATACAAGACAGTTTTTATTTGATTCTTTCAATGTTTCCTATACCATTCTGTATGTCTGCATTTTACTTTCAGCTGACCTGGTAGTGAGCCTGTGCCTGCTGAGCGGAGTTGAGGGTGACGTTGCAGAGTTTACAGTACAGCGGTTTACACAGTTCTTCCAGTCCCAGAGAGTCCTCCTGCTCCTCTGTCCCCAGCAAGGAGCCCTCATCCTGAGGTTGCTCACTGGCTGGTGCTGCCTGACCTGGGAGTGGACCGCAGATGAGGCTGGACACTGGGGCTGGGATGAGGGCTGGTCCTGGGGGCCTTGGGGGCATCTGTGAAGGGTCAGGACCAGGAGCAGGAGGTGAGGACAAGGGGCTGGGAGGGAGGGGAAATCGACCTGCTGTAGGTGCCACTACAGGTGGAGGCACCAGTGCTTGGGCGGGGTTCAGATGTGGAGGCCCCAACTGCTGTGTGAGGTCCATGGTTGGAGGCACTATTGCTTGTGTGTGATCTACTGGTGGGAGTCCCAGAGTATGTGCCATTGGTGGAGGCCCCAGTGACTGAGCTGGGGGCATTGGAGGGGGGCCTAAAGTGTGTGGTGGAGTAATGTGGGGAGGCCTTAATGTGTGAGGTGCATTCATGGGAGGGGGGCCTAGATTCTGGCCAGGAACCATAGTTGGGGGTCCAATAGACTGAGCAGGGGCAATGGGTGGTGGACCAAGAGGGTGTGCAGGTGCTATTGGCGGAGGTCCCAATTGATGTAGCGAGTCCATGTGTTGGAAAGGCTGCTGAGGATGGCTGAAGAGACTCAGAGGAGGCTTCAACATGGTTTCTGGACCTGTGGACACCAGAGGGAGGCAATACACACAGGTGCTGCATTACATTTAAAGACAGGTATTTTGAAACAAAGACACTTCCTATAAGGGAATTTAGTAACCTCTTTGAGGAAATCAGTGCTGACTCAGGCAGACATCAATGAAAAAACACACAGTCACTTACACTCTGTATTTTATGCAATTTCTTTCCATTAATGCTTAATGGTCTTATTGGCTTTTAGACACTTGTATTGTTTGTTCTACTACATTCAAAGAGAATTAAGAAGAATTTTAGCTAATCTAACCATTTTGGTTGTGACTGAATAACTGTAGCAATTATTGGATGAACTGTGTCTCTCTGTGATAGACTAGTGACTTATCAATGGCATACCGTGCACTCTGTCTGTGGGATAGGCACTAGCCCCCAGGATCCAAGTTAGATAAGTGGTTAAGAAGATGGATGGATGGGTGGATGGATGGATGGATGTTCCCAGCTAATATATCCCACTGACTTTGATGATTTGCATGCTTTTCTTTAAACAACACCGTGATGTTTTGTTCTGGGTAAAAGGTGTGAAAAATATTAGATTATTTTTCCCTTTGTGTGAACTCTAACCACTTTATGACTGCACTGGCTTTTCACCATTGTTACATTACACTGAACTTCCACTTTGTCCAGTTCTTCAGTTTATGACCAACTGCAGTGTCTACTGTGTTTATTAGAAATTACCATCTCGCTGGTAAACACAGGGAAAACTGTACTTGCTATACGTCAGCATTTTGACAATTCCACTGTGAGCATGTTGGCATGCTGATGTTATCATTTTGCTCAAAACACTGTGCTGTGCCTTAGTACAGCCTCAAAGAGCACCTGCGATGGCTGTGATCTTGTTCTGCATCAAAATACATGCTTAAGAATTTTGGTGCTTATATTTCAGAGAAGTATTGTGGGTGCTGAAGCTAATTTTTCTGCACCACATGCGACAACGTGGGGACGGAATGTGCAGGAACTGTGGTGGAAAGCTTTACACCAAAAAAGCCCCATAGACGTACGACCTCTTCTGGGAGTTCTATTTTGAAGCAAGAGATTCGGAGAGACAGATTTTGAGGCAGTTGTATAAAAATGACAAAACATATGCAGACTCATCGAAATGCCACTTATTTGGAAATGTGATCCCCATTTCATCAGAAAGTAAATAAATGTAGCAGAGTCATGCTGCAGATTTAAGGAGATACTGTTGACTGACAAATCATCAAACATATGCTGAAAAGGAACTTGGTGTAAATCCAGTGACTACAGTACATACTTCTAATAGCTCTAAAACCTGAGAGAAATGACCAAACAGAAACACATTCACAGACAGAGGAGCTTCACACTTCAGCGGGCATCAGAAAGATTAGTCTGAGCTTGCAGCGCCTGCAGTCAGGCAAACAGGACATTAGACATACATCCATTTGCACACACACACACACACACACACACAAACAGAGGCAGTGACAATAAAATACAGTCTGAAGTGTGACTACTTGAATAAGCTAATACAGTGTGAGTGTGTGTGTGTGTGTGTGTGAAGGGTAGACATGAGTATGTATGTGCTATATAAAGAAATTATTTTAAAAAGGCATATTAGGAACGGCACTGCACTAATTTCAGTTTGTTCACTTTTGTTGCTCTAATATGTCATTTTGTTCATCTGTGTTACCACATATTGTCAGGTCAGTAATAGGCCAACAGCTGTGTCAAAATTCACTGTGCTGGAAGCTTTCATCATCCAATCGCCCGATAGAAGTGAATCATGCACCCAAAATAACACCCCTAGTTGTTTGTGTTTCCGACTGCTGCTCACTGTCAGTCTGTCTGTCCAATCTGTCTAGCTGCCCATCTGTCACCTGGCCCGGCTTACCTCAGGAGAAAGGTATGCTGGACAAGTCACTGACCTTACTACAGTCATGTCAACTGCAAGATGAGACTCTAGAAGACAGATCTGGGTGTTGTGCCCCCACATTAATACATAAAATAAAATATTTTGCAGCTGTTAATTATTGTATAGATTCACAACATATTGGCCTTATATGTTTTGTTTTAATATGAAAAGTTTTACAGTGCTGTTTTTGGAGCACCCTCTACAGAGGCATCTGCTGAGAGCATCAACGGTGATTACTTTGTACTAAACAGCAGAGGTGGGTTAACACAGGCCACTGTGAGTCAGCAAATAGACAGTTAACAGGACCTTATGCTTCATTAACAGAAAAATTCAGGTCAGACTTAAAGTACGTTGCAAAACCACCAAAGCAATGGCAGCTTTAAGAGCAAAGAGGACAAAACATAACAGGAACAATTGTTATTTATGTTACAACGATAATAAAATTGATATTGTAGCAATTAAAAGATTAAAAGAGGTCCCAAAACATTTTAAAAAAACAAACCTAAAACCCTTTTTGATAGTCTGTGCTTCCATACAATCATATTTTTCACTGGTGTAATTGAATGAGAACAGTATGATATTAAACTACACAACACACCAGTGCTCAGCCATCTTCATTAATCCCATCCAGAGCCAGATTCATCAATAGCATACGACAGCATCATCAGGCTTGTCTGCAGCAGCCTCGTGAGAACCCCAGGACACTGAGTGAAACAGCAGCAACTCGGAAACCCCCACTGCAGGACAGCTGACCTTTCGCTTGGGTCATTAAACAATTCAGAGAACACAGTGTGCCACCACACAGTAGTTCAAGTATTTAGTGACATGCTTTGCATTTACTGTATACCAGTTACAATGTAAGAAAAACCTGAAGATGTTACGGTCAGTTTCACCACCACCTGACCTTTTCTTTCCTGGTAATTCTGCCTGACTTGCAAAATAACCACAAGAAGGTCTTAATCCCCCCCACCCTTTTTTAAGGAAAACAGTTTTGTTCTCCTCCATGCATCTTAGCAAATATAACAATGTATTAATATGTAAAATAATATACTATTGTGCACTGAAAGATATTGTAGTAATTATAGATGCAAAACATCTGTACACCATGTTTTTAAAATGGCGTGGTGGTTAGCAATGTTGCCTCACAGCACAAAGGTCTGGGTTTGAACCCACCTCAGCCTGGGCCTTTCTGTGTGGAGTTTGCATGTTCTCCCCGTGTCTGCGTGGATTTAAGCCGGTTTCCTCCCACAGTCCAAAGACATGCAGTTAGTGGGGTTAGGTTAATTGGTGATTCTAAATTGCCCATAGGTGTGGATGTGAGTGAATGGATGTCTGCCACTCTGTGTTAGCCCTGTGACAGGCTGGCGACCTGTACTGGGTGTATCCTGCCTCTCGCCCAGTGACAGCTGGGATAGGCTCCAGCCCCCACGCAACCCTGAGAAGGATAAGTGGAAGAGAATGGATGGATGGACAGATGGATAGTTTTAAAATGATTTGGTTTGATATCCCATGCCCCCCACAGTGTACACAAAGCAACTATTTTTGGCATGACAGTTCAAGGTAGAATCTCATTATGCAGTATGTTCTTCTAGATGAATGCAACTCAGCTGTGTTTATTGATAAATCTCCTTCCATTTGCTGCAGAGCAGTGTCTACGATCACCATAAGCCCAGTTTTTCTTTCTCTGCACTTCAGTCAGTTCTGCTACTCAGACAGACCTTTAACACCGCGGTACATGTGTAACTCGAAGCCCCTCACTTCTGAGACTCCATCATTAAAATCTTAAAAACATGGTCACATACTGAAGCCCTTACAGTCAATCTGTTTTTGAACTCAAGACATAAAAACATCAAACAGCTTTTCTGCCACGCACTCCTTGCGCTCGCTGGCATTTTTACATTTTATTTTAATGGACTTTCTATGAAAGCTCGGAGATGATAATGAACAACAGAGACATTTACAATTGCTGCATATATTACTGCACACTAATATTAAATCCATTTATTCATATTTTGCCTCAATGTTCGCTTTTTGCTTGGTTTCTAATTTTGTATTCAGCCGAGACCAATCTCTTCTTAGTTTGATGTCCTATTGTGATCAAGATAGATGTACTGTGAGCAATGATTGATTGGTTTGAAGGAAACTGAGCATAGTTCAGATGCTCAAGTGAAAGAAGTAATCATACAGAGACGGTATAAAAAGCTGCCTGTATTTCAAGCACTGTTTTTGGTCCTCATTTAGCTTACAAGAACAGAGTTGTCAGAAACACACACACACACACACACACACACACACACACACACAAAACCAGCAGTGCCCACTTTTGCTTTTATTTTGGCTCTTTTGGCTTTCTGTAGTTTTAACATGAGCTAGATAGGTCAAGGTTAGCTTCCTTCTTTGCTTAGACCCAGATCCGCACCCACACAGTGCAGTCCCCAGAGCTGCAAACCATATTCACACATTTACGGCAGTGGACCTTGCGGCAAAGTCAAAAAATATTTGCTGGTTTGTAGTTAAAGTTTTTCAGATGACACATTCAATTGGGCAAGTGAGAAACCAAGCTTATCTATAATATTCCCCTAAAGGCCAAACTACAAAGTGGCAGCACTGTAATACTCACATTTTTCTAGCAATATTGTTCTCAAAGTCTGAAAAAGCATAACAAAATAAACTTGAAACTAGAGCAGAGGTTACTCACTATAATCAGTTGCTTTTTAAAAAATTTTTTTTAGCTCTACTCAAGAGTTCTTGGTTTAGAAGCAAGACACAAAAAAATCCCTCCTGTCTTACAGCCTGAGAATCTCATGGCCTCCACTGAGAATCTCTAAATAGGCCAAGTGTTCATTTTCTCTAGAGTTTCTCTTGTCGTTCTGTGATGTGCCACATCAATTATAGAGCAATGAGAAGCGCATGCCTCCTGCACTTATTCCATCTGCTTCACTGGGTGCTGGACAAGCAGAGTACGCAGCAAAGACCAGATATGTCTTACTGTACTTTGCAATTTACCCACTGTACCATTATAATAAAGCCTTAGTTCCACTTTTGTGTCTTAGCTGCACTCCCAATTTGAGTATCATTCAACTGTCACTTTCACGAGAGAAGACTTTATGTTAATGGAATGATCCAAGACCTGTATCTAATATAAATTCAGTGTTATTTGCCTTTAAAGACTTGAAACAACAGTCACATGGCCATCAGTCCATTAAGCTGCTACTACTGTATTGATTAGTATCCATTCTCCCTCATAGGAGATAACTATCGTAATTCCAAAACGTTTTGCTGGGAAGCATGTGCATATTTATAGCTGCAAATATGGTTATTGGTCTTGCTAACTGATAAAACATTTAGCCAGTAACATAAGACTACTAATTATAGTAACAGTATTTTTTGGTAACCAAAAGTTAAAAGTGGCAGAGGTATCAAACTGAAAACCCAGGCACACAAAAGGTCCCATTTTTAAAAACGACTCAGCTGACTGATGCATGAAAATTGACCCCACCCCCCACCCCCGTAGATGTCCCATTGATGGGGTACTTTTACACCCCCAGATGCCCTCACATTCCCGCTTTACTGCAACGTTTATTCACTATGACAGTTCCACCATGACTGAGAAATCTAACTGAAGATGACAAGTCACTGTTTGATGACACGGATATTACCATGTGGGTTGATGATTCTCATGCGGTAATCTTCATCATCTATGACACATACTGGCCTAAAGTCTCCTAAAAGCAACAGCAAAGCCCGCTTTTGCAGCGACTCTGCAGGTGCAATGAAGAAACACTTCCCGTCATAATTGCCACATGTCACCATCAGCTGTGCAGATCAAAGCCGTGTAGGGGCTAGAGTAAAGGATACAACAACCATTACTTCACTTGTTCTCGTAGACAGCGGTGCTCGAGATAGGAAAAAAGAAAAGAACATTGCATTAAGGCTTTGCATTATTTCATACAACAGTCAGGCATCAAACCTGGTAGTCTTCAGGGATGATGAGATTCAGAGCTCTCCTGTAGTGCAAGAGACCACAAGAGTATCGACAACCTCAGATTTTGCATCGCAGCATCCATGCTCTATAACCTGAACAGAATGGTGGCTTGTGCACCCCTCAGCATGACATTATGATGATGGGGATGATGATGACAGCAGCACCAGGGCAACCGGCTTAAACATCCTCGGTATCATATGCAAATGTTTCTGGTTAGATTTTTCTCCATCCTTGCACATTTGCGCATGAGAATTGCTGACAGTCAAAGGGCAGCTCCTGTCTGGCCAGCCTCTCCTTACCTGGCAATCGGGCGAGATAATGGCTGCTGTCACCGTAGCTGACAGGCGCCGAAGTGTAGTTTCTGCAGTATTCTGCACTCTGGTAGTACGCGGCATCACCGCTCTTGAGCTGCAGCGCCATCATCGCAGGAACATCCCTCTGCCAACTTCTCCTCTCCAAAAAACCGGGCGGCCAGGCAGGATGACAGTCCCTACCAACGCTCAGATACCGCGGCTCTTACCGGAGGGGTGACCGGGAGAGGAGAGCGAAATCCAGAAAGCGACACCCAACGAGAAAACGCGTTAATCCCCCCAACTCTGTATGCTCGGTGCACCGGTGTTTTCACATTAAACACCAACAAAGATGTTCTCACTCTCTAAATTAGATTTTGAACACATAAATCCTGCCTGGATTCCCCCTACCCCCCTCTCCTTCTTGGTACAGCCCATTTCCGATGCCACTGCTGTTTCTCTGCTCCTTAGCATGGGTGGCAATCAAGACACATTGTATAACTATGTTACACCTCTGTGTGTTACACTCACATCACCCCTGCTGGCACTTTGAGTGTGAGATCTGCAGAGAAAACAGCCGCTCTGAAACTGGCATAAAAATACTAATAAGATGTACAAACAAAATACAATAATGGACAAATTAGTATTATTATTATTACTACTGATGTTCTGTTTGTTTCTTATTTGATATGTCAAACCCTCAAATGTTCAAAGCCATAGAGAAAATACATTGTGTGCACTACAAATCAAGGAACTATTATTATATGTTGTTATATGATATATATTTTTATTGCGTTCCTTTTTTTCATTGCATTAATTTATATATATATATATTTTAAGGGCTGCCTGTAATGTGAGCATGCTGACTTATCCTCTGTGTAGATAAAAAAAAGTCTCTTCTTATTATGATCCAAGGGTGAGGCACGCCCACAAACACAGGGCACACTGTTGGTGTCTTAATTTGGCCCCGTGTTTGTGTAACTCACTGCGACAGTGCGGTGCGGTCCTCTAATAGAATTTGTTTTGTTGTTTGAAATGTGAGTGACTCACACGCGTCATACCACAAATATATGGCAACGATAAATCCCACGCAGTTTCACTCTCGGTGCGTGTTTGTGTGCGCTTCGTGGGAAGGGAGGAGGGCCCTAGACAGACAGCGTGGCTGCATTGTCGCAGCGGCGGCAGCAGCAGCGAGACAACTTGTCCAGTCAACCTGCAGTTCAGCTGCTCGTAACGTCCTCAGGTGGAGTCCTCCCGACTGGCTAGGCAGGTCTGGCTTTACTTGCTGTGCAGCTTACAGTACAAAACAGAGAGCTGATTATCGGCGCGGAGCTGCTGTCGCGGGTAGCTGACAGACAGACGGTAGCCTGCTTTGACCGGCGCCGGGAGCCACCGCTGGGAACCGGAGGGGTCGGCTAGTAGGAAGGCTAGCTAACTGGCGTTAGCCGGGGGAAGCCTTCTAATTCCAGCGCCCTCGGAACACGTCGCTGTGTTGACGCCGACCTGTATGGGTAGGTTACTCTTTTAAATTAGACGTATTTGTACCTTTTATTAGACACACGACCCGTTTTGTATGTTGGGAATATGTTTTTTTGTTGTTGTTGTTTTCCCAACACGGGGATGACAGGCTCACTCTTAGCCGTTAGCTAACGTTAACCATTTCCAACCTGGTGTATATTAGTCGAAGGCTTAATGTTTGTAGTTCCCCAGAGGCGGCGTGGTTATAAAGACTGTTATCTAGACTATATCATTGCTTTATTTATAGCGTGAAACGATGTTAAGTAGCTGTCATCTCTGAGCTGTCATTCCCAAACACCCAGTGTTAGCTAACCTGCTGCTAGTCAGTGTGAATCACTCGAATTGCTACTGATGCAGGCTGTGTGTGTGTGTTGTTGCTGTTTGTGTTATGATTTCCTGTCCTTACAAAAAAAAAACTTTTCAGTGACAGCGTGAAGATGGATTGAAACATGAAGGGTGGAACTGCCCCATCACAAAAATAGGAGGGCGTCTCTCTTAGGTATGTTTCACATATTTGTCACTTATATGTAGTGTTGTCGTGTCTCGGGTAGCTGACAGTTGAATCTGTTAAGCTCGTTCTGTAAACAGATGAAACTAGATGTCAATCAGTGTTTACCAAGAGCTTCCTTTGTTTTGCATTGTGGTGCAACTGGCCAAACCTTGTGTTAACCACAGATCTATTGAGCTGTGTGTTGTAGAGACCAAGCATATGTTTGATCTTGCCAACCTGCTGTGGCTAGCCCACACAACTATTGTATACTTCTGTGGCAGTATTCAAAGCAAGCTTGTGTCTAGGCCAGTGTTTCCCCATGCCCCACATCCTGTGCTGTGAGGAAGCTTCCTCTTTTGTCCCGAAGTGCTTAGCTGCATCCTGATCAGGGTTACAGATTGCAGAACTGCTCAATGGGTGGTTTGTTCACACTCAGGGTTTTCTATTTTAGCTTGTTTTTGTTCATATTTAGCAGTAACATTCTTTGTAAACAGAGTTTGGAGTTTTCCTTTCTCATAAACTAATGGTTGCCATATTTTTGGGCTCTGTCACAAACCTTCAGCTGGGCAGAGAATTTCAGGCAGCTGGAGTATTGCCACATTCGGAGGCTTTGCCTCTTTCTCCGCTTGCTCCTCATGTTTTATAAGTTTTTGGCCTTTCACACCCTGAATAAACAAAGACAAAAGGTGACTGAGTCTTTACAGTCAGGGCTTCTCAGTTGTGGAACTACCTGCCTGAGGAACTCCAGCTTGCTTCATCAGTACAGGTTTTTTGTTTCTATTTTTAGGTTATTCTTAGTTTGTTCTTAATAACTGAGTCACGTTAGATTTTATTCATGAAGTTGCATTTGGGACCTGCATGACTCTGTTTTAAACTGATTTGCAAAATGTCTTTCTAATTTATTCCTAGAGCTTGAATTTTTTTTTTTACTGTGTGTACTATGTGTTTTTGTAAAGCAGTGCTGGTTTTTAATAAGTGTTGTACAAAAACATTAACTGGTCAGCTGTTCAAATTTCCAGTTAAAATCATATATGTTTGTTGATTTATTTTTGTGACACAGAAATGAGGTGTTTCCTTCCTTAAGATCTTATTGGCTTGGTTGTTTTTACAGCCCAGGAACACCAGTGATCAGTAAGCACAACAACAAAACAAAATGTTAAAAAAAGAAAGGGGGGGGGAGTGACATGTGGTGATAAAGAGCTCCACAAATTAACCCTACCAGCATGTTATGGATATACCCTGTGGTATCCTCCCAGCGAGTCAGACCCCCAATACATTTCCAAAGGCAGGCACTGAAGGGCATTTTGCCAGATGGCTCCCTCACACCATCTGATCTAGAACTCAGGGGAAAATGCTATTGCAGGCCTGGGCTCTTGTTAGATAGGGCAGTGGGATGTAACAGCAATATTGGTATTGTCAAATTAAATACAAGTATTGCCAGATGTGGTGTTCTTTGCAGATCTGACAGGCTGCATTACAGTTAAGTGCCATCACATCCTTAACTTACTTGAGTATACTTTTAGAGCAGTAACCGGTGCTACCTGTTTGAGCAGTATATTCATATTTTATTTTATTTTTTCTCAGCAAAAGAATTCACAGCTCCTACCAGTAATAGTTTTTTCTCGAAATATTGTTTTGCATGCCAGATACAGTGTAGATGGGTTTTCTTTCCTGGTTCAGTATGGGTCTCTGTCCAATATAGTATTTATGTTAGCTGATTGGTATTGGTCTGCAGCTCACAATGGGCCTTATTCACTAATATGTGCATGGAAACATTCTCACCCTGAGCAAAAAAGAAGTTTCCATGCAAACTCCCCATCAGATTCATTCATATATATATATATATATATGTGTGTGTGTATATATGTGTGTGTATACACCATACCAGATCTTTTGCCCCTCCCCTTTTTTTCCAAATATAAACTTTTATTATATGAAACTCCTTACATGTTACACAGCTTAAGAGAACAGCATCTGACTTGTATCTGCCAATGCCACATACAAGTTGGATGCATCTACCCTTGGCAAAGACCGTATGTATAGAGCAGTCTCAAATTCAATTCAGTTCAATTTAATTTTATTTATATAGCGACAAATCACAACAATATATTTTTAACATAAAAACCATACAGTGATTACAGAGAAAACCCAACAGTCAAAACGACCCCCTATGAGCAAGCACTGTTATCTTTTTCACCTTTTTTGATTTGCTTTTAGATGGACACCAAAACTGTTTTTAGTTGCTTTAAATTAATCTGAATGAATCGGTCAGCAAGGTTTCTGACCTGGCTTACTTAGCCGTTAATTTGACTGCACTGCTACTTAGTTCCCCTTGAATTCTTTTTGCTAAAGAAAATTGAGAGTTTTTGGCACAGATTGAGAAATCTGGAAACAGGTGAGGCCATTCTAACCTTGAGCTGGCCACTGCTGAATTCAGGTCTGAGTGGCTTTGCTATAGTTACTATGTGGTGGTCATATTTCTGATCATATAGTAAGTATTGATGTGGATGTGTTGAAATGCAGGGTATAGGTATCTTGTTTCAGGGTGCTACAACTTGATGGTTTGTGAAAGTAGTATAGAAGACATACAGTAGAGCAGGGCTCCTCAAATCCAGGCCTCAAGGTCCGGTGTCCTGCAGGTCCCTGATCCAACACACCTGAATCAAATGGCTGAATTACCTCCTCTGTATGCAGTCAAGTTCTCCAGAGTCCTGCTAATGACTTCTGTATTTGACTCAGGTGTGTTGAAGCAGAGATATATCTAAAACCTTCAGGACACTGGACCTCGAGTCCTGGATTTGAGGATCCCTGCAGTATAGCATTGTTATTGTGGTGAACCCTTTGACTGGATTTGATCTCACCATAAGAGCATCAATTAGACATTTGATCTGGCTGGATTCCCAGAGGGATATTGTCTTCTTTTGCCTTTGAATTTAGTGTCAATTGCCAGGCCAAGTATTGCCCAGGGGATGGTGTCTGTATGGGGAAGGAACTTGTCTAGATTGAACTGAATCTGAATGGAAAGATTGGTCAACCTACATTGGGTACATTGGCATATATATTTCCCTGTGAAACAATTTATGCTGTTTCATTAGGAAAGGTTCTGTCAACCTACGGTGCCACATGGTATCACTGAGTTTTCATTAAACTCTTTAAAAATATCTTTAAAGATATCTCTTTAAGTTATTGTTAAAGGGTTAATTTGTTTTCATTGGGGTTAAAGTATTTACAGGCAAGAAGCTAAGCATGAAGCTAAGCAGTACACCCACCTATAAAAATTAGTATAATTTTACGTGTGCTCCACATTTATTAACCTTACATTGTCAAAGGAGTCTGATGGCTTTGATGAATGCATCAGACTATACTGTAACAGCTTCAGCTCCCTATTACAATGGCGTGGTAAGGTTTTTGCTGCTGCCCCCTTCCATAGTAGTACATTGCTTAACTTCTGTGCTGGTATTTCAATTACTTACCCACTCTTGTTTTAATATATGGACTATGAGAGTATCTCATACAATTTCACCTCACCCTAACTAACCCTTTCAGGATAGCAAATGGTATCCCAGGCAGAAGTTTGAGTTGTTAACAAATGGACTGGAAATTTTACAAGGTGATCCTCTAAATATAGAGTGCAGCACTGGGACAGTGATCAGGAAATGTGACTGAATCCAAACAAAGCTTGTCTCCATGACATTGTTAACCCAAACAGACAGTATCTGCGTAAAAATGTATTTTCTTTTGAGGGGAGGGTGGGAAACCAATGTGACAGGAGTAGTAATCTAACGTCACTTCATCCATAACACCATAGATGTTTAAAGCTGAATATTTTAATGTTTCAGATTACTTTTGCTTTGGGTACAGCCTACATAGAGACTTCCACGAATCTTTGACGATATGCTTTGTGGGTCTTCATGATCAACCACTTACCATGGGTCTATAGTTATGTTGTCTACACACAACACAAACCAGCTACATTGGTAATTTACTCTTGACTGCCAAACTGTGCCAGTTTTTGCACATAGCATGGATGTTCTGTGCTCACAAAACTTGTTTCAGTGCTGATTTTATGTGGTTGATCGAACACGCTTGTTCTCTTTAACTCAGTGAACACAGCTGAGTCTAAACCACAGTGAACTGGAAGTCAAGCAGATTGAACAAAAAGTACTGGCAACCATTCAACCAGAAGTAGCTCCTGTTGGGCCGGAACTCATCAGATTTCATGAATTAAGTTGCTTAATGGAGTTTTTAAAGTAACATGGAACATGCCATGGGCTATGATTTGCCAGGTGGTCTTGTTTTTGACTTTTTATATTTTTTGAACAAATGCATCATGTAAACTGTATTTAAGCACTCCAGTTGGTTTGATCAGCATCACCACTGGAACTTGAGCTCAATAGAATTTCCTGTTGTTCTCACTTATGAGTGTTGTTGTCTTTCAGGTTGTCCTCTGCAGCTTACCTGTGTAACTGAGCTGGGAGACAGAGAGGAAGATGCCTCCCAGGCCATCCTCAGGGGAACTATGGGGCATCCACCTGATGCCCCCCAGGTATGACCTGCTGGATTGTTTTGTTAATAGAAATATAGTTTCTATCCCTTTTGTGCACAGAACTTTATTAGCTTTTCAGGTTCCTTAATTGCAAACAAAAAGTTTATTGTAAATAATAATGTTTAACATGAACATTTTGTAACATTTTCTTCTGCAGGATCTTTGTGGACTGCCTGCTTCCCAATGGGATGATTCTAACCCTGGAGTGTCTCCGTGAGGCCACACTCATCACCATCAAACATGAGCTGTTTAAGGAGGCCCGAAAATATCCTCTCCATCATCTCTTACAAGAGGAGACATCCTACATCTTTGTTAGTGTTACACAGGTGAGAATTCTCACTTAATTGAATATCTAACTTCTCTAAATCTGTTATTGCAGATTCGTTGTGTTCCAGTTCTATGAAAATTACATGCGTAACCCGCTTTGTTTTAATTGGAAGGCTGTGTAAAAAAAGATTAAAATTTTATCTGTATTAAATCCTTAATAAAAGCTTTCTGCTTTACTAAAACATCAGTTTTACAATTATAGAGAGACCATTAGCTCCCACAACAGTTCACTGTTAGCTTTCATAAGAAATAAATAAAAAAATGGAAATGAAATATTGAACACTGCCTCTTGTTTTTTCCGTTCCTACAGGAAGCAGAGCGGGAGGAGTTCTATGATGAAACCCGGAGGCTGTGCGACCTCCGACTCTTCCAGCCTTTCCTCAAGGTCATTGAACCAGTTGGCAACAGAGAGGAAAAGATCCTCAACAGAGAGATTGGTGAGAGGTTCTTTTTATTCAGTAGGACTGACTATGCATAAATATTCCTGCTTCCTTCCAAAGTCCAAAGACATGCAGTTAGCATGGTTAGGTTAAGTGATTCTGAATTCCCCATAGGTGTGAATGTGAATGGTTGTCTGTCTCTCTCTGTGTTAGCCCTGCGACAAAATGGAGAATTGCACAGGGTGTACCCTGCCTCTTGCCCTATGGCAGTTGGGATAGGCTCCAGCCCCCCTGAATTGGATAAGCGGAAGAAAATGGATGGATAGATGGCACTCATAAATATATTTTTATGTGACAAATACAAAAGGTGTTTTTCTGTTCAGTTAAAAGAAATTTAAGTTGAGCAAAATGGTCAATTTTTAGTGAATGTGCTTTTCATTTACTTGAAGTAGTTTAATAGATCTATATAGAAAAAAGAGAATGTCTGATGGCTTTTGCTATGAAAGCCTTAATCTATTTCTTGTTTCTATCCTGTTAGGTTTCGCCATTGGTATGCCTGTGTGCGAGTTCGACCTCGTGAAAGACCCTGAGGTTCAGGACTTCAGGAGAAACATCCTGAATGTTTGTAAAGACTCCGTGGAGCTGAGAGATGCCAGTGGGCCCCACAGTAGAGCGCTGTATGTTTACCCACCTAATGTAGAATCAACACAGGAACTTCCCAAACACATCTATAGCAAACTGGACAAAGGTAGGCGAGAACCTTTGTCAGTGATCTTTTTATATATAGCATAGAATTTAACCTGTGTGTGTGTGTGTGGGGGGGGGGGGGCTGGCTATGTTTTTTGTTTGTTTTTTTTTTCCTTCAGGGAAAAACACTTTGGAAATAGAAGGTTTAGGTGGGACATTTTAACTTTCCTCATACCTAATAAAAACTATCCAGTCTAATGATTGATCTATAGCAGTCATTAGATTTATATAAGGGTTTATGGTGGAAGGCTATTGTATTAATCACAGTACTCAGATGAATATCCTCAGCATCAGAATAATTTATTTTATATTACAATGTACATGGGTTTTATTCATTCTTTGTTTTTCCTCAGTCTCTGCATCTGTTTTTGTGTATTTTTTTTTGTTAGGTCAAATTATTGTTGTAATATGGGTGATTGTTTCTCCAAACAACGATAAGCAAAAGTATACACTGAAGATCAACCACGACTGTGTGCCTGAACAGGTAAGATGATGAAGAGCTTCTTTGCGTGTCACCTCAGTATGTACATTAAACAAGAAAACTGAACAAAAAGAACAGAAGCTGACAGTGTACAATTGTACAGCAGTCCAGTAATAAATACTACCCTTACAAGCTGTAATATCTGAATGTATCGTGCTCTGTAGGTGATTGCAGAGGCCATTCGTAAGAAGACGCGCAGCATGCTGCTGTCCCCAGAGCAGCTAAAGATGTGTGTTCAGGAATATCAGGGTAAATACATCCTCAAAGTTTGCGGCTGTGACGAGTACCTGCTGGAAAAGTACCCCATCAGCCAGTACAAGGTAAGGGGCATATTGCACAGGTACAATTGACGAAGCATGGAGAATCCCAGCTGTGCACACAAGCAACAAAGCAGTGATGCAACTGGACTTTCCAATATGCATATGCCCAGTGTTTATCTTAGCTTCACTGATTGCAATATCTCTCAAAAAATAGTTTATTGAGCAGTTTCTAATGCAGAAACTGCAAAAATTTTAGAAAAAATTAAAACACTGCCTTAAAGGAACAAAAATTAATTTAATTACTCAAATAAAATAAAGCTGAAGCAGTCTTTTGAATTTATTTGTATCAGAAAATCCATTACGGATCCCTGTCTTATAAATATTGTAGGTATGTAAAACGTCTGCATTATGGTAAACATTTTAATTTGTTGCAAGTTTGCGAGAAAAGTTCCCTCAGAGTAAAAGTAAAAAATCAACACATGTTGTTTTTTTTCCCCTCTGTGGTTCCAGTTTCTGGAAAATGACCAGTTGACATCATAGGTTGCACCTTGGCACTGTGAAACTCTAGCAGCTCTGAGTAGACTTTCTACTAACTGTCCTTCTCTGTGTCATTTCTCCTCTCTGTCTCTCCCTCTAGTATATCCGTAGTTGCATCATGCTGGGCAGGATGCCTAACCTGATGCTGATGGCTAAGGACAGCCTGTACACCCAGTTGCCTACAGATAACTTCGTCATGCCATCATACTCTCGACGCATCTCCACGGCAACATCTTATATGAATGGGGAGGCAGCTGCCAAGTCTCTGTGGACCATCAACGGGACTCTACGAATACGAATCCTGTGTGCCACCTATGTTAATGTCAATATAAGGGACATAGACAAGGTGGGGACACCCAGTACTGGCTGTATGAGGGATGACATTTTTGTTACCAAAAAAAGTAAAAAGCAGAAGTGATGTTTTGCACTAAGAAATGTACACCAAATGAAACTAAGAATTGCTTTTGAGTAGTTTCATATGACAATATTGTACCATCTTACCATTACTCACATCCTGTTAAATCAGTCATTGCTGAGGTCTAGTGTACACAGAGTGCTCTGTGAGACGAAGCAGCTCTGGTAGCTGGAGTCACATTTGTGAATGTAAACTGTCAGACTGGATGATGGTTGAAGCAGCTGCTTTGCGAGCTGTTGCAGGTTATCAAACTTGAAGAGATTAATAATATTTTTTTTTAATTATAATTTTCTGTTTGATCTGTTTTGCTTCCCGTCCCTACTTATAGATTTATGTGAGGACAGGCATTTACCATGGAGGTGAACAGATGTGTGATAATGTAAACACACAGCGAGTACCCTGCTCTAATCCCAGGTAATTGATCACCCTCTTGATTCACTACATTGCAGCTTAGATGAACCTCAACAGTCGATATTGAGTTATTGTGCCCAATAACCAATAACAATAATCATGTATGAACCCTCCCCTGCCCTGTGTGTCAGTCTGTCTGAGTATATGTGTCCTTGCTACTTCAATTTGCTTTTGTGTTTCACTGAAGTAGTCCTGTAGACAATCTACACCGCTCATTTACATTAAGCGGTTGGAGGCAGGAGGGTAAGTTAACAGTTTAGCACAGGATAGTAACATTAAACTGTTGTATTATATTACTGCTAGCCCTGTGTTGGTCCTCACGTATACTCAGGGTAAAAGAAATACTGTCTAGATGAATGTATGGTTGATCCTTTTGTGTATTAAATCAATTATGGTATTGAGAAATCTGAAATTTGTTATGCAGAGTGTCACATAATTAAATTTTTTTGCTAAAAAATATACTGTTACCTCAGCAGCGGTTGGTAGTTTTTGTGAGCGTTCATTTTTCTGTTAAAAAGAACTGGAAATAATTTGGTAAATCTTAGAGAATTCTTTTGTTTAAGCCCCTTTTTGGGGTGTAGATTGAGACGTAAGGCTACACCTGAGATTTTCATGTTCTTACATATGGGCTTTTCTGATTGCTATCATTCTTTTTACAGGTGGAATGAGTGGCTTACGTATGATATGTACATCCCAGACATCCCCCGTGCTGCCAGACTTTGCCTTTCCATCTGCTCTGTCAAGGGCAGAAAAGGAGCCAAAGAGGTAGGAAAGAATTCCACAGTTCTGTTCGAGCTCATTGCTGAAAAAAAAAAATTGGCTTGCAAGTTGGCTGTCGTCATTCCACCTTTTAGCTGGGATTTGTAAAATGGTAAAATACCATTCTTAATTGGGTAGTCTGAGATATTTGTGATGATTGATCAAAAATGATTTAAAATGTACAGGACAGTCCAATAAAGGCCCAAATAAAGCAAATATGTATTTTTTTTCTAATAATGCCAATAATGGTAAAAGGTAATAGGCAGGCATTACTATAGTTATCCATACTTTAGATCGCCTCATGACCTTCATCCAAACATTGGCATGCTAACCTTTCCTGGGCTTATATGTGTAGGTCCTTTTTTGTGTGTGTGTGTGTGCGCATCATGTATGAACCCTCCCCTGCCCTGTGTGTCAGTCTGTCTGAGTATATGTGTCCACAGTACATGGTAGCTGTGGTATCATCTTTGGCTCTGTTTAATTACTAATCAGCCATGGGCACTGTGGTGGCAAAAACATCAACAGAAACCCAATCAGCAGAAGGGACTTTTCCATTCATATGAGAAGTGTGGGCATGTGGTGAAAGGTACTATTTTTACATCAAAGTAATTGGGCTTAAGTCTGACAGCATAATAAAAGGAAGTGGAGAATTCCAAATTGATTATTTCAAATGAATTAATATGAAAAATGTGATGCTTTTTAATCAGAAAATCATTTGTGGTGTTTTCCAAGCAGTAGAATGATCTATGCTTGATATTTAGAGTTACATTAAAAATGTTTGTACATTTTGTGTACACCACATGGTCTCTATGTTGGCCATATGGTGTAAATTTACTACCATGTGTCCGTGTTTTTGTGTGTGTGTGGCTGATACTTGTAACAATTCACTGATTTTTCTTCTATCTCCTTCTGATGGAAAAGCTGAAAGAAGAGAGAAATGTGTGTATGAGTGTGTGGAGTATGTGAATGAGTGCCAGACATGGATATTGTAACACACACCTGGGGTGAGTCCTGTTAAGTTGAGGTCAGGTTAGTGGAT
Source organism: Pterophyllum scalare (assembly GCA_024447675.2). Taxonomy (NCBI): domain Eukaryota; kingdom Metazoa; phylum Chordata; class Actinopteri; order Cichliformes; family Cichlidae; genus Pterophyllum; species Pterophyllum scalare. The sequence goes on from JAMQGT020001903.1 coordinate 41,003, forward strand.
GCTTTTTCATGCCCCACCTGAATTAAAGATAAACACTCCTTTTACAGCAGCCCTTTGTTCCACAGCTTACTATAAATAGGTGCATTTTGACTGGCTGTTTGCATGTAACTCTGTCTGTTGCTGTCTTTGTCACCTGACTCAACCGCTGCCCTTTAGTGAAAATTCACTGTGGAGATCAAGATGTTATCAGAAACATTTCATTGGTCTTTGTGAGGTCTTTAAAAGGCAGCTTTAATGGGAATAGTCCAGTTAAATAGATTGTTTTCTGCCATGAAAATGAATAATGAGGGAAATGAAACCACAGTTCCACTAAAATACGCATCAACCACATTCGCTTACATATACTTAGCCTTTCAGGGTCAGTAATTGTGGCCATTTCATTATAGTTATGAAGGCGAATAAGGAGCATTCACCAAAGAGCATCACTTCTCTCTGTTGTCTAACCAAGCATGAAACCTAACCTTTGGTCTCAGTTCCAACCAGCCTGCCCAGCCCATACAGAATTTCAGCATCATGGGTGGCACATTACCATATTTAAGGCTTACTGAACCAAGTATCTTAGTATATTGTCTGAACCACCTTTGTGGGTCGAGTTTTCTTACTGTTGTATCAGGATTGTGTTTAACTGTATTTGATGTCAACTTTAGTCAGAATTGTGACATGATGAAAGCCTGCCCAGCATACTTGCTTGTTAAAAGTCTTGTGATTTTAAATAATTTGCCCTCTATTTGTGTCTGTTTCCCAGGAGCATTGTCCTCTAGCTTGGGGTAATGTCAACTTGTTCGATTATACCCACACACTGGTAGCCAACAAGATGGCTCTGAACCTCTGGCCTGTCCCTCATGGCCTTGAAGACCTCCTGAATCCCATAGGAGTCACTGGATCAAACCCCAATAAGGTGTTTATATATAAAACATATTGTCAATAAAAGTAACAAACAAAATCAATAAATGTTTTTTGTTTTCCTGCTCTGGGATTGTACCCCAAAATGGGGCATAAACTGAAAGGTTTCTGTATATTCTTATGAGTTTAGTTGTTTAATCTTTATTTTATTTTTATTTTTTTTTACAGGAAACACCATGTCTAGAGCTGGAATTTGACCACTTCAGTAGTCCTGTCAAATACCCAGAAATGAATGCAGTGGAAGAACATGCAAACTGGACCATCTCAAGGGAACTGGGGTTTAACTATAACCCCTCAGGGCAGGTAATATAAGATTTTTAAAATGTATTTAGCTAAGTTTAAACCCATACATGTTATTGTATATAGGGACCCCACAACCTTGTGTTTTCACAGTTTATATAAGGACATATCAAATGCTAAACTGATCTGTCAGACCAGTAGGAAGCTTGCATGTGTGAGCACTGTACAGCAGGTCAGAAGTATAAGAACTGTGCATGTTTGTAGAAGATTAACCTCGTATTACTGGTGACAGGCAGTACGAGTTGATTAAAAAGTTACTTTAGTTACATTAATATGAAACAATAAAATATTCACTTTTAAATACACACTGGAAACAAATGCATTTTGCAAGTAGCAGAGCTCAAATATGTGTTTTTCTTTTTAATGTGGCTTATAGGGAATTAATGAGGGAAACTTAGGAAAGGTATTTTTGGAGGGGTTTGAACTTCCCTTCTCATAAGACTTGTATGTAGATTGAGAGATTTGGTCATTTATTTATGCTGTCCCAGGTGTGCGCTTTATTGCACTGTGATCCAATCTCTCAGACCACATGTGGAAGGGGTCTGGGCCACAAATTTCTACAGTCTTGTAGCATGGTGTATGCGAATGTGTCTGGAGTGAAGCCTGCTCAACAGACCAGACATGGAAAGAGCACTGCTGCCTCTCTTGTGGTTAAAATGGCAACTAACAATACTTGGTTCTTATTTTAGCATGTGCCTTTATATTTTCAAATAGAGCCTGGAAATGAGATCAAATCTCAAACAGTCATCAGGATGCATATAGACATTTTTTTTTTTGCCTGGTGTGAACTGACACTCTAGGAGGTGTCTGCTTGTGATTGGATCACCAAAGATGCCTGTTAATTCCAGGTATGCACAGAGCCTTTGTAGGGATCACATGATCCTCATGAGTTGGGCATTCCTCACATTCAATACACAAACCATGAATAACTTAACACATCATCTCACACTGTTCACTTCCACTCACATGGTGCAGTGTAAGTACAGATATGTGTGTTGTGCGAGGCACGCCCTTAGTTCTAATTATAGTTCGGTTCAAATCAATTTTGTTTATATAGCGCCAAATCACAACAGCTGTCTCAAGGCACTTTATATTTTAAAGTAAAGACCCTACAATAATACAGAGAAAACCCCAACAGTCAGATGACCCTCTGTGAGCAAGCACTTGGTGACAGTGGGAAGGAAAACTCCCTTTTAAGAGGAAGAAACCTCCGGCAGAATCAGGCTCAGGGAGGGGCAGCCACCTGCCATAACCGGTTGGGGGTGAGACAGGAGAAAAAGATGCAATGTGGAAGAGAGCCAGAGATAAATAATAACTAATGATTAAATGCAGAGTGGTGTATAAACACAGAATGAAAAGAGGTGAGTGAAAAAGAAACACTCAGTGCATCAAGGGAAGCCTCCAGCAGCCTAGGCCTATTGCAGCATAACTAAGCAAAGTGTTTGAGATCACCTGATCCAGCCCTATCTACAACCCCTTTGGTCACAGTACTAGTACTGATGAATTCTGAAACCTGACTGGAAACTCTTCAAAATACCATTCCTCTGCAGATGATCAGTTAGCTGTTTTACAACTACTCTTTCTAGGCTTTCTTTTTCAGAGTAGCCACAGTATCCAGGGTCATATGCAGTGAGGATTTCACACTATTAACAAGATAATCGACCTCTGTGGAAGTAGAATTTAAGTAGTTGCTCTTCACTGTTTTGGATGTCTGTTATCTTGGTGTATAAAAATACACATTATACAGTAGCTTAAAAGAATAGTGTTGATCCAAAAGTTTTATACATTTATTGTTGGCAGCACAGCACAAATTAGGGCCAGTTACTTTTTACATCAGTGTGTTCTACTGTGTGAGGGGTTGGTCATGTTGAGTTGAACTGTGAACAACTGAAGTCACAAACTGCTAATCAAGCTCCGCTAACTCGTCATCAGAAAACTGTAAACCCATTGAACTCCAAACCACACAAACATACAGTCATTCAGGAAAATGCAACAAAAGCCCACCACCCCCTCTTTAGACATTTATGGAAAAAAAAAATTCACTACTGACTAGATGAAACTTGATTACCTCAGTTACTCCTAACACGTTTGCATGGCACAGTGTAAGTTTATGTCTGTCTTTATTTATGACAGTGAAGATGATGGTGTGTCTTGTCTGATTTCTTGATGATGTGTGGGAGAAGACCGTGACTGATATGTTAATGTGACATGTTGTTGGAGCTACTATGCCAAATGAGAGGATGTGAACAGTGTGAGATAATGTATTATTTTTGATATGTGTTTCAAATGTAATAGTGCTGTGTAGTGTGAAATTAATATCACTTGTCCAGAAAAATATTTATAGTTGTCTATGTATTTGCACAGTCAGAAATCACTTGCTTTTGGTAAGGATGTTTGTTAATGATTAGACAAGGGGCAAAAAAAAAAAAAAGATTTTATGCTTGGCTTTTGAGTGTGATGAAGAAAAAGAGAGAGCTTCATTTCAGGATTGGAGGGCATTGTCGGGGTCGTGTATAGCCTTAGAGTCTTAAGACGAATGTGCGCTGTATGTGGCTGTGCTGTGTTCCAGCTGCACTCCAGCTCTGTCTCAGTGTTTACTAAAAACATTTCAGAACCAATCTGTCATTCTGCAGTTGTGTTTCTAAAATATTCTTACTTTGCAGACGTTTACTTGTTTTACAAGAATAGAAATATGCCTTTTATAGCCACAGTGAATATGATAAACAGTTGCTTCCTATTGTTTCTGTGATGACTCATTTTAAATCTCAAAACATTGTCCCTGGCCTTGACCTGTATTCTTTTTGTCTGCTGGTGGTGGTGTGAAACTGTTTTGTATTTTTGTATTTTAAAACCAGTTTAATATCTTGGTTATGATTGCTGCAGTGTAGAAACTTAATGTCTAATGGAAAAGTGTAGTGTTTGAGCATGTTTCATTTCTACTATGTTTTAGAGCAATCGAGTGGCCAGAGATCACGCCCTAACCGAGAGTGACACTGAGCAGCTGAGACAGCTGAGTAACAGGGACCCTCTGTCAGAAATCACTGAGCAGGAGAAAGACTTTCTCTGGAGACACAGGTACCCTCTCAATCAAGCACATATGGCACTACTATGGTTTATCACATACTTTATTTAGAGCCAGTGCTTTCATAACTATATTTAAATACAGATTACTCTAAATGTAAAACAAAGCTGTTGTCAATTAAACTGGGATCCAGTGCACAGCATGTAACCTTCTTTCAAACAGGCACTACTGTATGAACATCCCAGAGATCCTTCCCAAGATCCTTCTCGCTGTTAAATGGAACTCCAGAGATGAAGTAGCACAGGTAACATCATACCACTTTATGCATAATTATCTAAATATCCTCACATTTTTTGTCTGAGATGGATTAGAGTCTCTATACACAGTTATATGCTTTTATATAATCCAGATCTGATTGGCTTTTTTAAGTACTTAACTAGTGAAAATGGTCAGTGACGCTACAGAGTATTCCTTTGCATATTCACCATCTTTTAAAAAACTCTGTTTACTTAAGTAAGTCTGTTAATGATGCACACAGCTTCATAGTTCTTGGTTTGCCTGTTTCCTAGATGTACTGTCTGTTGAAGGAGTGGCCATCTATCCGTCCTTGAGCAGGCCATGGAGCTGCTGGACTGTAACTATCCAGATCCCATGGTCAGGCACTTTGCTGTACGCTGCCTTGACAAATACCTGACTGATGACAAATTGTCCCAGTACTTAATCCAGCTTGTACAGGTACGTCCAATCAAGTGTTGGATCTGTTAAATTTAGAGAACTGATTGATGGAAAAATTGGGGTTTGAAAAGAAGACACTAAGTATGTTTAGAATTACTGGAGTGCATTCTTTAAACCTGTGTGTTTTAGTTTGGCCTGTTCTTCTTTGTTCAGTGTACAGAGACCCCATGGTGGGAAGGCATCAAAGAATATGTCTTATTCTTTGCTTCAAATCTTTCCTCCCTCTCCCTTCTAGGTATTAAAATACGAGCAGTATCTTGACAATCCCCTGGCCCGTTTTCTCCTCAAAAAGGCCCTAACCAATCAGAGGATAGGGCATTTCTTCTTCTGGCATCTCAAGTGAGTCACCATTCAGACTATTGTTTGTTTATGTTTATGTACCTTCCTTCCTGGTATCACTCCTAAAGGCTTAAAAACTCATATTTCTTCCCTGCTTCTATCTCATCTTTGGCTTTCTTGCAGGTCAGAAATGCACAATAAAACAGTGAGCCAGAGGTTTGGGCTGCTATTAGAGGCTTATTGCAGGGCTTGTGGCATGTATCTGAAACACCTGAGCAGGCAAGTAGAGGCCATGGAGAAGCTCATAAACCTCACAGACATCCTTAAACAGGAGAAAAAGGATGAGACGCAGAAGGTAATAATTAGGGCAACACATGGATATTCACTTGTTTTCTTTTACGTCTCAAAACTGCTGCTTACAGGATAAGGAAAATTCTGTGGTACTGATTCTTCATCTGTTTACATTTTAGCTTTTTTGTGCTTGTGTACCTATCTCTCTTGCAGGTTCAGATGCGGTTTCTTGTGGACCAGATGAAGAGACCAGACTACATGGATGCTCTGCAGAACTTCACCTCTCCTCTCAACCCTGCACATCAACTTGGAAACCTGAGGTCAGAAGCAACAAAGAATTAATTATTGTGTGTGTGTTCATGTTGTGGTCAGTAACTTGAATCATTTTGAATTTGTGTACAGGTTAGATGAATGCAGGATCATGTCATCAGCAAAGAGGCCATTGTGGCTGAACTGGGAGAATCCTGATATCATGTCAGAGTTGCTCTTTCAGAACAACGAGATCATCTTCAAGAATGGAGATGGTAACACAAACACACTTATGACACTCTAAGTAATAGGACCACATTTCCATTAACCTATTTTGAAAAAGATATTGCAAAGATTTAGGCATCTACTTACATTTTTAGCAGTCTCTCACTCCTCCTTTTGTGATAGCTATGTGAGAACTGCTTACTCTTTCTGGCTTGTTTATGAAGGATGCAGCATGTTTCACAGACCTACTCCTAAATGTTGATACAAAATGCTGCTCAGTGCCTGCAGAGCTTCTTGGCAGGCATGATTGTCTATTATAATTGAAAAAAATCATCCTTGTATTGTGTACTTGTTTAGTTTGCAAGTATCCCAGGATGTAATTAACTGTCTGTGTGGGCGTGCGTGTGTGTGTATTGTAGACTTGCGCCAGGATATGCTGACATTGCAGATTATTAAGATCATGGAGAATATTTGGCAGAATCAGGGATTGGACCTACGGTATAATTTTCTCCTGATTATCTCTTTGACTGATTCTGTTTCTTTGTGTTCTCTCTCATTCATCCTTGTGCCCATGCATGGGGCTAAGAAAATGTGTTTTGTCTCCAGGATGTTGCCCTATGGCTGTCTGTCATTAGGAGATTGCGTGGGTCTCATTGAGGTTGTTCGTAACTCCCACACCATCATGCAGATTCAGTGTAAAGGAGGCTTGAAAGGGGCACTGCAGTTCAACTCAAATACTTTGCATCAGTGGCTCAAGGACAAGAACAAGGGCGAGATGTGAGTTCTCCCTGATGCTTTTTTGTGTGTGAGTGTGTGTGTGTGTGTGTGTGTGTATACAGAATCTTCATCGTGCATTAGTGAATAGTGTCCAGTAGAGGACTGAGTTGGCTTTTAGCTTGTGGATATGCATTAATTGATGTGATTCTAGCCATTTACTCATTTGTAATTTATTTTTAATCCAAGTTAATTTTGTGTGTGTGTGTGTTTTTGCAGGTACGACATGGCTGTAGATCTGTTCACCAGGTCCTGTGCTGGCTACTGTGTAGCTACATTTATCCTTGGCATAGGAGACAGGCACAACAGCAACATTATGGTCAAGGATGATGGACAGGTGATTTGAATATGCACACATACACAAAGTTACTGGTCTGTGTGCAATGAACTTGCAACCTCATTGCCATTTTAAATGGCTGCTTTAAAGATGGGGGCTATGTCTGTGACCAGTCTCAGTTGCCATCTTCAAAGCATCTTTGGTGCATCAAGACAGCAATAAACCAGCAGGAAGATGGACTCTGTCTGCTGTCAGCTTGTGATTGAATGGGGTCAAGTTGGCAGTTAATGCAGTCTATAAGAAATTGCAAAAAAATTGCAAAATTGATGCTGTTTACATACACATGAAATCACATTAACTACTTGCTAGTTAGTACTATCAGAACCGCATAGATTTGAAACATAAAGTCAGAAATTCTTCCACAAATAGTGACATAGTTGCTGCAGGATGGTGATTTACCTGCAAAATGACATAGGTACTCAGCAAAAAAAGGCTGTCAGTCAGTTGTTTGGACACAGGTGACCTGTGCAATCACCTTGCACACGCAACACCCTCAACCCAGAGGACGACAACCTCCTAGTCCTAATGAGGTTACTGTCTTGTTTTTACTGAACCATAGTGGGGAAGTATGCCATTGTCACCCCGCCTGAGCACAGTGCTTCTGTGTCCTTTTGTCTCCTGTATACTTGGATTTAATTAAATTTTAAGATTTCACTTCATCAAGAAATGATCTCCTTGTTTCTGTTTTTATAAATGCAGATTGGGTTCCTAATAATATGCTTAACTTTATGGTATGAATTTGACCTCAGAGGAAGTTTACTTATTAGAAACTCTGACTTTCTCTGATTCTCTATTTGTTTTCCTTCAGCTGTTTCATATAGATTTTGGACATTTCCTGGATCATAAGAAAAAGAAGTTTGGCTACAAAAGAGAGCGAGTGCCCTTTGTTCTGACACAAGACTTCCTCATCGTCATCAGCAAGGGATCCCAGGAGTGCGCAAAGACCAAAGAGTTTGAAAGGTACTCTTAGCCCTTCTTTTCTTTCATCATTTTGTGTGCGTGTGCATGCATGCTGGTCACTGCGTTATTGCGAACAGACATATAAGGAGATTCACTTCTTGTTTATCAAATTCACCATCTCGCTCCAGGTTCCAGGAGATGTGTTATAAAGCTTACCTAGCCATCCGGCAGCACGCCAACCTCTTCATCAACCTGTTCTCCATGATGCTTGGCTCGGGTATGCCTGAGCTGCAGTCATTTGATGACATTGCCTACATCAGAAAGACGTTGGCGCTGGAGAGAACCGAGCAGGTAAAATGGCTGTTTTCTAACCATATTTTGCGCTTTTAAAATCTTTTCAGGCCCACGTTTGGCTTTCTTAAACTTCTGAATATATATTTTGGATGTTCTGTTTTATAATCTTTTATTGTCTAACTTGTATTGTTTATCATCACGCTGCAGGAGGCATTGGACTATTTCATGAAACAGATGAATGATGCTCACCATGGAGGGTGGACCACAAAGATGGACTGGATATTCCACACAATTAGACAGCATGCACTAAACTGATCCTGCAAACAATCACAGTCCACCAGTCCCACCATGGAGTGCTTCACTCAGATGCAGCACGAGTCTTTCAAGGCACTTCTCCTTTACAGCAGACACCACAAACAGCTCCCTGAGGATGGAAGTTTGCAGCTTGATTTTTTTTCTTCTTTTTTTATTATGTGAACAAAGTTCTTGTTTTTCTGCGGTTTCCATGTTTTGTGTGGTCTTGATGATACCGTCCCAGTATCCGCTGTCTGTTTCAAGGTCTACATGAGAGCATTTTCCTCATTGCTATGAAGATGTACCCACCATGGCTATTGTGCTTCCTCAACACCCCCCCCTTTCCCCCCAACAAAAAGTTGCCCTTTGCAGATGATTTGGAGTTGGATCTCCTTCCTTTTGAACTCCTCATGTGGAAACATCAAGGTTTCCAAATCTGCAGGAGAGTCTGTTTTGCACAGCTCTGTGCTGCCCCCCACCCCTATGGCCTCATTGAGTCAGCACTCCACCCCTGAGAACATTGGTGGTGCAGCTTTAGACTCCTGCATAAACTTCAGGGTGATGATGCCTCTCCATCAAAAATAGCACTTAGAGAATAATATACAGATTTATTATGACTTTTTAAATTTATTTATGTATCTAGTTTCTTTCAGTTTCAGCAAAAGGCAAAACCTGAACTTGACTCTTCAGAAACAGTGTTTTTTTTGTGTCTGTAAATATCATTGATGTTTTATGCATCTGTGTTATCTGTTTGAAAGCTTCTCACTAACACGAATGCTACAGCTTACCCCTCCTTTCTTTAGAGTTTTGCTCACATTCACAAAGTAAGATTGCTGATCCTTGTTTTTTTTAAGCCTTTTTCTTTATACTGAATATCGAATTGTCTAATTTGGCCATACTCATTTCATCGTGGCTAGTTTTCAGCCCTACTTGAAGTCTTGAAATAATTTGTTAAATGATGCAAAATGGAAAGTGTTAAAGTGCCAATCTCACATTTGAATAATGGGACCTATATTAAGCCTCTGGCTCTGTATTTTTTTTTTTTTCTTGGCAAGTAGAGGCCGGGGGAATGTCACGTCTTCCTCTTGATTAAATGCCTTGGCAAAAAAAACAACACTGCACACTGTTAAGCCCTACAGACTCTGCCTAAGCAAACACTGACGGCACTATTAAGTCAAAAATCATGGCAGTTTCCGAGCGATTTGACCGCCTTAGTGCATCGTTTCCTTCTGACCGTGTTAGATTAGTGGGGTTTGGCATGTCTCCCATTAAAATGGAGAAGTACATTTGACACCCCCCCCCCCATTCGGATGACATTCGCTGAACTCATAACCCTGGCAGTTTGATCCTTACTGTCTTTTGCCAAGTAACTTTAGAATTTTTTTTCTTTTGTGCTGAAATTTGCTAGCTATTTCCCAATAGAGAATTTTTTTTTTTTGAAAATCACAGTGAAATGGCAGTATCAGCATCTCGGGGAGGTTCAGTTACAAGATGAACTCCATGAAGTCCTTTGGAGCATTCCAACTGAATTTCTAAAGTGGGCGTGGCTTAGCGGATACCGGATCGTCTCCGTCAGTTGTGTCACTTAACCAGGAGGCAAAAAACTAATGAAACGAATAAATAAACTTGAAGCTACATTAGTTGAAAATTTTGTTTGCACACTGGGGCAAGGTGGGGTTATGTAATGGGCATAATCAAAATTCATATTAATGGTTGCTTTGCGCGTACAACCAGAGTCAAGAAAAAGTTGATATCATTTTTGGGTTTTTTTTTGTGGTTTTTTTGGCAAATCCTATGAAATAACAGAAGCGTTAACAGGTGCATGCAAAAAGACATTTGGACACTGTAGTGTGAAACCTGGCATGTCAGTGGGGAAACAGTCTGCACTTTGCCGCTTCAACTGCTGATTGTATAGAAAAGCCAAATTTGTGTTCTGTTCTGATGTGGCGCACACACACGTGTGTCATATTATTGCAGCATTGATGGCTAGAATGTATTCAGTCGCTTCCCATGTTTTTGCATCATGTTTTCTATTTCTCTTAAGTGGGATGCAGTGCCACTGAACACACAGCAGGTTATCAGCACAGAACCCATCTCTTTGTTTTCCCCACGTGCCAAATCAGACATCGCTGGTGTCTGCAACAGCTAATGCTTGAACAGCATCATGCAGTGAGGCATATTACAAACTTTAAAAAAAAAAAAAAAAAATTAAAAAAAGAGGGAAAAAAGCTGGGGTATGCACTTAAATAAAAATTCTAGTTCTCAATGCCTTTTTGTCCAGAAGGACTGTGTAAGAAGAAAGTTAGCCTAGTATGCATGTTTCTGGAGCAGCATAACCAGTATGTATGTAAGATGTACATTTTGAAGCAGCATTAAGTAGTATGTATGTACAGTTACAGTCTAACCTCTTTTTCTATGGTGGGCTTCATGTGTAGTGTTATCTTTATTACCCCTGTACCCTCCAAAAATTGTGTGTGTGTGTGTGTGTGCGCGCGCCCTTTTCTGTGCAGGTTGCAGAGCTTTATTGGCAGGCTCCAATGAAAACTCCACACTATGTATGTATGAACATGTTCCATGTGTCTGTGTGTGATGACACCAGCGGTGATGGTGTCTTTAAATGTTTTATAAATCATTTTCTCTCTCTGTCTCTACTGGCTGGTTTGTGCCAGAGAAGAAAAACAAACAAAAAAGGTTTTTTTGCATCTTTTGCAAGGAAACATAAATGAGGGTAAACTTGGGAACTTTTTTTTTCTTTCCATATATTAGTTGTTTTACTTGAAATGTCCCGAATCGAAACCACAGGTGTATTTTGTTTGGTTTAGAGCTGAGGTGTAGGGGTGCTGTGCGAGTGCGTGTCTGTGTGTTGTACTGTATGTAAGCACCGATGGCTGAAGCATTGTGTACAGGCTGCAGTGAATGTTATTGATGCCGCAGAAATGTATTTCAGACTTCTTCTTGAACTAATGAACGACTGAAGTTGTGCTTGCATTCAAATTTCTAAGATCAGGTGCCAGCTTTGATGTCACAGAATTTAATGTCCACCTCCTGCTGTAAGCGAAAATTTGTGTGTTGTGTTTGAGCATGCTCGTTGAAACTCCTCCGAGCCCCCCCCCCCCCACCTTGGTGATGAAGTGGTGCAGTACCTCTGCAGTAACTGTTGCACTAGTAGTTCCTCCCTGAAGCAGAGGCTTTTAAGGCACCCAAGCTTCATTTTTCTCTTTTAACTTTCAGACAGCTCAGCACAGGCTCAGATTTACAAATCTTGTTAGCACAGCATCACCGATTTTGTTACAGTTTGTATGGACGGGCGATCCACAGGAGACTGTCACAGAGGTGCATTACTGTCGTTTTTGCTAATTCACTGACTTAGTCGATATCAGAAATGATTGCTGATTGACTTTAAGGCCCCCGTGTTTGGAGGGAAAACTGTTCACTTTGCAAACTGTGGACATAATAACACAAACACCAAGTAAATGTAGTTCAAGCCAGTGTGATATCCATACAACAAATGGTATCTTTGTGAAGATTTTAGTGTTCTGCTTATGATCTAAGGGTTTCTCTGTTCCTGCTCCTATTTGTTCACCTGGTGGCCAGGTGTTCATGTTATTGTGTCCACCTTTTCTAGATGTATGGGCCCTGATATTTAGAGGTAAAGCGACAGATCTTTTTCTCTCACAGTGAACTGAACGGATATGGAGGGTTTTGAACTCTTAGACTTGCAGGAAAAGAAAAGACAGAGGTGACAAATTAATTCAGTTATTGATCGTTTGTATTCAACTTGGAGGTTTGGAAGTGTCTGATTCACACACAGTGACTAAATGCTCTGTGGTTTCATGTAATGTTTCTTGTATGCAGTACCAATATATTTCCATGACATACCATGTTTTCAGAACTCTAGCCTATACTATGAATGAATGTACACCTGGGCCAATGTATTGTTTCTCACAGCCTACCTGCATGAGATTGGGTGAAGCTGAATACTCTTCTTGCTGCATTTTGTTTTGTTTTTGTTTTTTGTTTTTTTAATAATGTATTCTATAGGCAGCCATACAGACATTTATAAATGAATGCCTTAAGTTTGCTAGTTTCTAGGACAGGTTTGCCCTCACAGTAACCTGCATTTTTATTTATAAATGTATGTTGTTTTGTTTTGGCTCACTGGTCACAGAGTAAAGGTTTGTACCCTGACTGACTGACTGGTCATCCAAGTGTTCTGTGAAGATGTACAAATAAATTTGTTAAAGATTGACCCAGCCGTGTTTGCTCTGGCGCTGCCCTACCTCTTGCAAATGTTCCACCAAATTTCTTTATTTTAAGCTTGAATGTGTAAGCATTTATATTCACACATGAAGCAGCACACAAAAGATATTCCCCCTTTTATGAAATCCCTCTTCTTTTTTTTAAACTCAACTTTTTCACACTGATTGCAAACAGACGTCCCTTTCTTTAGCCATTAAAAGTAGAGTTCTGTCTTTATTTCATTTTTTTCCCCTTTCCTCAGTTTTCTGATGACTTTTGACACCCAAAAAAATTGCTTTCCCTTCTATTTATTTATTTATTTTTGGTTATTTGAACTTGTACTGAGATTTTATTGACTGAACCCATCTGTTGTATCATTTAAAATCTGGATAATCCTAGAAGACCATCATCACCCCAGAATTGAGGCCGAGTCTGACTATTGTTTTTTTTTGTTTGGTTTTTTTTGTTATGAATCTGGCGCTCTTGAAAAAAAATTTATGACAGCAGGTCTGTATCCCTGAAGGCTCCATCTGCCGGGGGCTTTGGGGAGGCCGCCTCTACAGTTGCTTTGGTAGGAGCTGGAGGAGGGTTGAAAGGTTTCCAGGGCTTGGATGGGCAGTGGAAGGGGTGGTCGTGTGAAACTGACGGTGTGGCAGTTGTGGTCTCTTCCTCGGATGACTGGTCTTTGGTTGGGACTGCGGCAGGGTTTTCCAAGGGTGGAGATGAAGGTACCGGGCTGGCTTTGACTTCATACAAGAAGTTCCTGAGAGGAGACCAGCCGGGAGGACGGCGCCTGGCGAATCCCTGAAGGAAAAAAAACCAAGCGATTTATAAAAACATGGTCTCATGAATGAGTCGATCTTCCTCATTGGTGACCTTTGAAGAGCCCCTTTAATGCTTTAGAGTTGACCTCTAACTTCTATATATAAACACATAGTGATGTGCAAAAGTTTTGCACCACCCCACATGTCTTTATGGTGGTTAGGTTATTCCTAAAGAGCTATTGGCCCAAAACTTGCCATATTTCGGCAGGGTGTGCAGTCTGTCCTTAAAGACATTTGAGAAAACTGGATAAATGGACAAATAAAGTGTCAGGCCTAAAATATCCATCCATCTACTGTTCACTGAAGCCTCATCAGAAATGGTCTCAGTGGCTGCCAAGTAGCCATTCTTAAGGAAGTGAAACAGGGGCTGAGGTATGCCAAATAACACAAGAACTGGACTGAAAATCAGCCTGGATTTTGACTTTTATCTGGTACAGGCTGAAACCGTTCATTTAATATATAGACTATTTATTTAAAAATATAAAGCCAGAATTTACTAAGCTACTTTAAATTCACACCAATTTGACTGGTTATTGACAGTTAAAGCATGGAGCTTCAGAGGAAGTAATATCATTTAACCTATTTATGCAACAAAACTTGTAATACAAAAAATGTTTTATGGTGAAATTTCTCTGCCTTTAAAGCCTGAGTTCTCAAACTATGAGCCACAAATCTTCAAACTGTATTTCTGTCTATATTCTGAAGGTTTTCACAGAAGATTTTCTTCATATATCTACACTCTACAGTTTGATTTCAAATCGTAAATACCCGTCCAAGTAAGTGATTAACTCAAAGTTTCATGCCAACATCTGGAATTGGCCAACTGTTCTGCCCCCAAAAGGCCCAAAATCCTAGCATTGGTCCATTATTATGCAGGGATTAGGGTGACATTAAAAGGAAAGCATCAGTTCAGCATTGATGTGAGAAGAGGGTCTTACAGTGGGTGACATTGGACCTGCTGCACACTCTATGTGGGCCTGTGGCGGCTCATGTCTCCATGGTGCTACATCCACTGTTGAGTTACAGTTAGCAAACTCCTGCAAATGCATTAAATGCAGAATGAGAACCACGGTGTTGTTTCTGACGTGATTTGCGTGTCGACTTCACGTTTACCATATTCTCTTCATCGGGGACGCACAGCTCGTTGATGTCTGTGTGGTCAGCCTTGGAGCAGATGGTCTTCTTCATGTCAAAGGTCAGCTTGTATCTGAAACCTGCAACCACCTACAGAAATATACGTGTCACGTAAAGAAATTAAAAAGAAAAAGAGATGAGATTTTTTTTTCTCAACTTATCCTCCCCATTTTCCCTCACTTTCATGCCACCTGCTGTACCTGTCTGGTGGCGTGGCCAATTTCATGCAGACTGAACAGATGAGTAGAGTCAGACATGGAGTTATACTTGGAGATGGAGGCAAAGAGGGGGGACTTAAGGTCCTCTGAGTTCTCACTGACGGTCTCTGGGCAGCCCAAACAGGATGCTTTCTCCAAAAAGATGTGACTTTCTGCAGAGGAGAAATGTCATTATAAGTAAGGCCACAGCAAAGCATCAGCTCATATTCCAATATACTGCTCAAGGCTCAAGCAAATGTAAACAGCATGTGCTAAGGATAGATGCATGAACCAGTCTTACATAAATGTATAACTCTAAAGGTCGGTTAAAGCTTTCAAAATTTGCAGCTGACTTTGAGAGATTTTTTTAATCTAGTAAATTATTGAAAGAAAACAGCTCCAATCTCTCTGTGGATGTGTTTAGAGCAACACAAGACGGTCTCAATATGCATGATGAAACATAAAAGCAGTCCCAAATAGTCTGTAATACAAAGAGACATGTGTGAGAAAATACACTGTAATATTGTTTTTGTAATCTGGTGGTCATGGTGCACTGGGACTTAAATGAAAATGTTGCATTTGGGTAGATAAGTTTATCATGTGCAGTCTTTTTTTTTTTTTTTAGAAATAATAATGGAAGTCCTGACAGATTTATAAAACCTGAGCTACTAAAATGAGCACACGCACACAGCTTCCTGCACTGGTTGGGTGGGATGAAGTTTCTCAGGTGTAAGATCTTTGATTTCGCAAAGCCTCTAAAAGGCATCTCAGGGGCCTGATCGTTAAGACACCATTAGAGTGGATACCACCAACCAGGTGGGCACCACATATAATGCAGTCTTGAGATCCCTTTCCAGGTGATTCATCCACTACTCACACCTTGACACATTAGTCCTTAATAGCTCACATAATAGCAGGATGGGGTAATGTCTCATAAAGTATTCACACCTTGGCCCCTGTGACAGTAATGACCCACGCCTTGATTCACACCTTGGTTTATGTGATCCTCACTGACTCACATCATCACCATCACCATCAACTTACTTTAGTTCTGATCCAGACAACCAATATGCCTAGTTTACAGAAGGACTAATAGATACATTTAAAGTAAAGCTTGTATTAGCATGTTTGTCTGTGTGTCAGTCCCATGACAGCACCTGTCCAGGTTGCACCCTGCGGCTTGCCCAGCGTCAGCTCCAGCCCTCCCACGTCCCACGTAGTCGGATAATCAATTAACAAATTGGATGGACAGATTACTGACGCTGATGTTGTCTTGCCTGATTGTACTATATTAATGTTCTATTAATTTAATCATGTTATTCAAATTTATCATTAAAGAAAGAAAAGGCTGCTGATGCTGCCTGTTTACTTAGGTTTTAATTCTTTACAGCCACATCCCGCGTGAAGCGAGCAAACTCCACTTTAATGTACAAATAAATTTTACAACCTGAGCCTTAAAAAGTTGCAAAACATTCTGCAGTAAAACACAGAATCTGTTTACTGAATGCCTACATCTGACTGATTAGGCAAACAGATTAAAGTCTACACTGTGTCACTGCCTTTTATAAGTTAATATTGTGCTTGCAGATAGTGTTGATATGTTACCCAATCAGCCCCCCTCTGTTTCCCCAGCACCTGCCAATGCACATTTTCCTTGGTAACTCACTGTTAGGTCACTGTACTCTGATAAACAGAGTCATGCTTTAAGAATTTGGGACATTATTGATTTCAGTACTGATTTCAGTTCATTATTGTAAGGACAGTCTTTGTGGCCAAGTCCTCACATGACAAGAGACATCAATAAGTATTTAGAAAGCCACTGGTTTTGTGTTCACAGAGGTGCCAGGCTGAAAAGATTTTTGAAATAATCCTGCTCAGTGGGAGCACTGTGAGAGAATCTTCACTTTTTTTTAAGGTTTACTGCAAATTAAATTTTTCTTTAGCAAGATGAAAAATAGCTTTTTAAACAAGTTTTTGAAAATTTTTATCTGATTGTTTATCCACCCAAATCCTGATGAGATCAACCCCTCACTCACCGATCTCGCAGTCCACCTGCTCAGTGTCGGCCTCCGTCTCTGACATTTGCACTGTGGCGTTGCATGAAATCGGATTCTGGAGAAACACAACAGACCGGGCTAGAGCTTTGTGTTTAGTAAAACAATTGACAGTTGAGAGTTTATTTAAATATTTTTTTTACCATGAGTGCCTGGACAGTAGTTAAATGAGTGGAGGACCTGTATGAACAACTCACTTTGTTTTCATTACTGTTACCTTGCTTTCAATGGGCAAATAGTCACAGTCTGTCCAGGGTTTACTGCTCCCTGCTGGACAGTCACTCCTCCTGGTGGTGAACTCCAGTGAATACACCGAGTCTGAGCCGTTCTCTGACTGGACAGACACACACACACACACACACACACACACACACAATGTGCACCAGAAGTCAAAGTGTCACAGCATGTTTTCCTTGAATTTCTTGGTAATCATCCCAGAACTTTGGTTGCTCTCGTTTCATCACCCTTCCAGTTCTGAATGTGGAGACTTTTAAGGTTCAGTTTTAGTTTAATTCAACAAACTATGTGATCCACACTCGTATATTCATCTGACAAGTAGCAGCTTGTATAAAGATAGAGAATAAGCCTATAAAAATCTCATATTAAGAGGAGCACTGATGAACCTCCCCCTGTGTGAACTGTTTCAGTATATTATTCCTCGTGGTAACAGATCGGTCTGCATTCACTGTACCTTGCTGGCTTTCAGTGTCTGAAAGAGGGCCAGCTTATATCCAGTGGTCAGCCTCTCATTGAACTTGTGCACAGCGCTGTGGACAGCTTTCTCCACAGATGGGTCGTCACAGAAGATCAGGACGCCAGACTGGACCTCCCCTGCCTCCTGGATGAAAAGAAGGAAGAAAAGATCTGCTAGGGTTGGAATAATGACCCAAGGAATGATTTGTTGGATTTTTTTCGGGGGGGGGGGGTTGAAAATACCAATAGTCTTATCTCTACAGGCACATTTAAAAGGAATTTAGCTGAGAGCATTTATGTTTCTGCTGTTTTCTGCTTCTACTTTTTTTGCAAACCGCCCAGACGTAAACAACGCAGTCAAACTTAACATGTTCACCTTTCTGAACCTTTTTTTGTTTGTGTGTGTGTGGGGGGGGGGGGCTCTCTGCTCCATGGCTAATTTTACTGTACTTTACTTTACTTGCATATTTGCAGACAAGAGTTATCCTTTAACTAAAACTCCACATGCATGTATGGTTTATTGTCTTCTGTATGTCTGCAGCCATTTAAAAATAAATGAATAAAAATGTTACAGAAAAAAAAAATCAGCTGTCCCCTGCGTTTATCTCCAAGCAGTGTCTGAAAGTATTCATATCAGACTTTTTCTTGCAGCAGAAACAGCCTTCACCAATAAGCCACAGTGGTGAAAAGACAGAAACAGGACTCACAGCTGCTCTGAGTCTGTGATAACTGAAGGTGAACCAGTCTGAGCACAGATTCCTGCTCTGGACAGTAACTGCTGGGCAGTGAAAACAAAGACAAGAAACTGTCTTCTAGACTGGTAAGAAAATCAACCAGAAACTTTAAAGGTGTGGAAAAATGACACACCCAAAACCTAACCCTAACCGCTGCAAACTTGCAGTTCTATTTTAATAGTTTTAGCTTATAATAATTAAAAGTACTTAAAGTTTTAAATGCAAGATCATTTTTCAGTTTTGATGTGTAAAATAATCTTTTATTTGAGTAAATGATCTGATCACCCCTGAGTAGCCTTATTCATTTCTTCTAGGTTTAAAAGTCAGAAAACCAGCTTTTACAGTTTCTGATATCCTCTCCTTACCTGTCCGAACACGGAGCTGTAGAGGCACAGCAGGCCCACCACACACAGCCCCACTCCACTCCTCATCTTCTGATCCTGCTGGATGTTTGGCTCTGTTCTGCTACGAGACATAGAAGAGACAAAGCTCACACACCACCCAACACGTTCACTCTCAGTGAACCAAACCGAGGCAGAAATGACCTCCTAACCCTGACCCTGATAACTTTCACTGGATCAGACCTAAAAATGCCCGTTAGTGCATGAAAAATATGCATGCTCGCAGTCTGCACGCTACAAATTCTTTACTATAAAAAAAACACAGCTGCTTACAGTTTCTGAAGGTGAAGGCCTGCTGTTGATCCTGCTGAGCTCAAAGAGGGAATGCTCGACTCTTCTCCACACTGGGATGGACAACTGAGTGAAGTTCTCCTGAAAATGTGGGTGGGAATCCTCAGAAAGACGATGACACACACATTGATACATGCACAGGGGACAGGAGGGCACACACAGACACACAAAAAATAATGCTCAGAAAGCTCAGTCGGGTAAAGGAAAGTAAATGTTTGCTTGATTGTTTGCCTTCCTCCTATTGAGTCAATACAGCAGTCAGTGTCTAAGAAATAAAGAGAGGAAGAAAACTGCTCTCTAAGCTTATTGTGAGGAGTTATATATGAACTCCTCACATTAAGCTTAGAGACAGTGACACGGACTAACACATTAACACACATTAAGCCTGTCTTTAGGTAATAGAAATATCTCCACTTTAAAAGTTTAGTGTGTGTGTGTGTGTGTGTGTTTGACTGGTACTTTGCTCCTGTCGACCTTTATCCTGAGCCGCACTGATTTCCCCACAGCTCATCTGTGAAACAGGGTGAAATGTGCTCAGATGTTGCACTCTGTGGACATCACAGTCACAGTGCTTTATTTCTCTTTAGGCAGCTTACAGGGATACAATAAGTTCACCAAGTGCATCGAGGTCAACATAGCTGATGACAGATTCAATTCCATTTTCAATTCAATTTTATTTATAAAGCACCAAATCACAACAAACAGTCGCCTCAAGGCGCTTTGTATTGTGGGTAAAGACCCTATAATAACACAGAGAAAACCCAACAGTCAAAACGACCCACTATGAGCAAGCACTTGGCGACGGTGGGAAGGAAAAACTCCCGTTTAACAGGAAGAAACCTCCAGCAGAACCAGGCTCAGGGAGGGGCAGTCATCTGCTGCGACCGGTTGGGGCTGAGGGGAGAGAGACAGGACTAAAGACATGCTGTGGAAGAGAGCCAGAGATTAATAATAATGATTAAATACAGAGTGAAGTATAAACAAGTAAATAAAGGTGAATGAAAAGAAACAGTGCATTATGGGACCCCCCTCAGCAGCATAGGCCTATAGCAGCATAACTAAGGGGTGGTTCAGGGTAATCTGATCCAGCCCTAACTATAAGCTTGATCAAAAAGGAAAGTTTTTAGCCTAATCTTGAAAATAGAGAGGGTGTCTGTCTCCTGAATCCAAGCTGGGTCCACAGAAGAGGGGCCTGAAAGCTGAAGGTTCTGCCTCCCATTCTACTTTTAAGTATCCTAGGAACCACAAGTAAGCCAACAGTCTGAGAACGAAGTGCTCTATTGGGGTGATACGGTACTATGAGGTCTTTGAGATAAGATGACAGCGTCAGTTTTCATGTCCTATCTCTGCCTGCTCATCTGCTCTGTTACACTGACTTTCGAAACATTCACCTTACATTCACAATACAAAGTAACATATTACAGTGCTGCAGATTTTAAACACCGCTAAGAACATGGAAATCAGTTGATAGTGTAAAAATATACAGCGAATTTATAAGAGCGCAATCCCGCCCTCTTGTGATTATGAATCAAAATTACAGCTGCACTCATCCTGGAGACAGAATATCAAAGTCCTCTTAGAGCAGGGATGTCATTTTACTTGGTGGGACACATGCAGCCCACTTTGAGCTTAAGTGGGCCAGACCAGTGAAACTCCCCTTTTTTGTCAGTGTAAAGAAGTTCAACTACACATTGAATCACTGAGAAATCTTAATATAAGAAAAAGAAGTGATGTGCTGGCTCCAGTTTGAATAGGAAATAGTTTAGAGGATATGCCCTTTTTTTTTAAGTCTATATTTTGCTGTAGCAGCAAAAGCAAAGGTGTAACTGATACCATTAAAATCTATTCTTGCATTGTGCAGTCTGCTTCATTGGGACACTTCGTGAAACTGAGAAATCATTAATAAAACTGGCTCCATGTGTGCTTCCGATGCTACAAGAGGTCAGAATATCTGCTGCGCAGCAGGTCCTCTTCCTCTCCGTTTCTGCTCTAAGAATCAATGCTAAAGGTTAACTCTGTGCCCAAGTGTAAACCTTGGTAGACAGGTATTTGACCTAGTGGGATTATTTATGGGTCCAGCTGGATATTTACATGTGCTGCTCAGGTATTCTTAATCCTAAAAATGTTTTGTCTATGTAAATGAGAATTATTCCTGTACTAAAAGGTAAAAGATACACGCTATTCAAACTTGTCAGTGTTTGCTAAGTGTTATAGCTGCTGCATTATGTTGTCTTTCATATGATTAGTTCATATGATTGCCTCCTCATTTGGTGTTTTTCTCAGATGAACCACCAAAGAGGCTCATCAAGCACAAACACAAGTGTAGCAGGAGTTCCAGCCCTGCAGGCCACATTAGAGTCCTGTGGGTTAGAAAGTCAAACTGTTGTTTAGACGTTTAATGAGGATATATTGATGACTCCTGGAAGGAAACAGGATTTTCATGGACAGGAAACAAAAAGTCAGGGAGTGTGTAGACCCTAAACGCCCAGTATCTACCTGTAACCTGCTGCTGCTGGAAGGGAAATGAAATGTGCAGTTCATGGGTTAGAAGCTTTACCTACAATTTTTTGCAGCTGCATTCTTCCTCTGAGCTCAAAGGTTACAGTGACAGCGACCGCAAAGAGCATTTTTTGTCTCATCGCTCACAAACATCACAGCCGTAAACACATCTAAAACTCCCACAGAGGAATTAACTGATGTTAATTGGTTTATTGACAGTGAAAAAATAATCAGCTTCAAATTATAACTAGTGAGAACATATGGTTGTGGTTGAAGAAAAATAAAAAGGCAGTTTAATTACTGCCCTTTGTGTCCTGTAAGTGTGGATTATTAAATAACCAAATACAACAAATCTTGAAGCAAAGTGCATTTCTTGAAATAACCAAAATGAATCGTTTGCCAGGTCCTGCTGTTTGAGTATCTGATGACTGAGGAGGATAGAATTAGTAGGAAGAACATTTGGCCCCATGAATGTGTGACATATTTTCTGGTGTCAGTCTGGTGAGGCAGTTCCAGCAGAAAATCTGCCTACACCGAGTGCACGTCATCCGGTCACATCCTCCATCCTTCTGCAGAATAAAACACAGCAAATATATCAGCAAATTCAGTCAGAAGCTCTCTGAACTGCTCTGCGCTCGTGAGTTTGTGTGATGAATGCACACCTCTATTTTGCTGAAGCATTCAGGACAGCACTTGCTATTGTTGGCAATCCAGTTGTCACTCAGATTTTTTTCCACAATGGCCACCAGCAAATTGCAGCCATATCTGTTCTCCAGCAGGCGCTTTCTCTCTTTGCTGCCACTGACATAGTCATCCCAGAGAGCCTTCATCCCCTCTAAGAGACACGTACGCAATGCAGAGCATTAACTTAGACCAAACGCACATCTGAATCAACGCAAAACAAACATCCAGTTACCTCCAGCACTCTCAAACTATCAATGCCATTTGCTAAAATACTTAAATTTTTTGTCTGCTGTTTATTAATTTCATTGTTCTTTGAATTTATAACTCTAGAAGACTGTAACATTCATCATAGTCATCTGCTAAAAAGTAAACTTACTCCTCCACAAAGGCTGATGCATTTGGCACTGACAAGAGACTTAATAGTGGGACATCTCCATGTTGCTTCTTGCTTTTCTTTGAAACAGAACAATATTCACACCACTCATTTTAATTATTCTTTGAGACTTTTTTCTTGTGGCTGTAAAAGACACAAGCTAATATGTGTACAAATACATGATATCATCCATCCATCCATCCATCCATTCTCTTCTGCTTATCTGGGGCCAGGTTGCGGGGGCAGCCTGGGTCCTCCTGGTAGGATATGCCCAGAACACCTGACCCAAGAGGTGCCCAGGAGGCATCCTAGTCAGATGCTAAAACCACCTCAACTGGCTCCTTTCAATGTGGAGGAGCAGTGACTCTACTTTGAGCCCCTCCCGAATGGCTGCGCTCCTCACCCTATCTCTAAGGGAGAGGCCAGCCACCCCTCAGAAGAAGCTCATTTCTGCCGATTGGTGAGGGTGGGGATGTAAATCACTTTTACGTTCAGCTCCCTCTTCACCATGGCAGACCAGTGCAGCGTCCACATCACTGCAGATGCAACCCCAATCCATCTGCCGATCTCCCATTCCCTTCTCCTGTCACTCATGAATAAGACCCAGAGATACTTGAACACCTCCACCTGGGGCAGCAACTTGTCCCTGAGCCCTTTTCCAGCTGAGGACCATGGCCTTGGACTTAGAGGTGCTGATTCTCATGCCAGCCACTTCACACTCAGCTGCGAACCATTCAACTGCAAGCTGGAGGCCACCACTTGATGAAGCCAACAGGATCGCATCATCTGCAAAGAGCAGAGAAGAGATTCTGAGGCCACTAAGGTGGAAGCCTTCCACCACATGGTTACGCCTAGAAATTCTGTCCATAAAAATAATGAACAGAATCGCGACAAAGGCAGCCCCGGCAAAGTCCAACACCCACAGGAAACAAGTCCGACTTATTGCCGGCAATACGGACCAAGCTCTCGCTGTGGTTGTACAGGGACTGAATGGCCCGCAACAACAGGCCAGACACCCCATTATCCTGCAGCACCTCCCACAGGATACCCCGAGGGACAATTCCACAAAATGCATATAGACTGGATGGGCAAACTCACATGCACACTTGAATATCCTCAAGAGGATAAAGAGCTGGTCCAGCATTCCGTGACCAGGATGAAAACCGCATTGTTTCTCTTGAATCTGAGGCTCAACTAATGGACAGACCCTCCTTTCCAGCACCCTGGCATAGACCTTTCCGGGGAGGCTGTAGTTGAAGCACACTCTCCGGTCTCCCCTCTTAAAGATGGGGACCACCACCCTGGTCTGCCAATCCAGTGGCACCACCTCAGATCTCCACACGATGTTGCAGAGGTGTGTCAACCAAGACAGAGCTTTCAGGAACTCAGGGCGAATCTCATCTGCCCCCGGGGCCCTGCCACCAAGGAGTTGTTTAGAGCTGTGTGTAGGTATTCAGGACACGGTGCTAGAGTGGTTTAGATCCTACTTGACCCAGAGAACATTTACTGTTTGTTTAAATGATTTTAAATCATCCTGTGCTCCTTTGTTGTGTGGGGTACCCCAGGGTTCAGTACTTGGGCCGTTGCTGTTTTCTTTATATTTGCTGCACCTTGGTTCTATTCTCAGAAAGCATAAAATTGCTTTCCACTGCTACGCTGATGATACCCAGATATATTTCCCCCTAAAACATAGTGATGTGAAGTGCTTTATGAATAAATCTGGCTTGGCTTGGCTTGGCTTTAACCGCCTCAGTGACCTCACCCCCAGTGATGGGCAAGTCGTCCCCCTCATCCCCAGATTCTGCTTCTGCTACAGAAGGCATGTCAGTGGGATTAAGGAGGTCCTTGAAGTATTCCTTCCACCGCCTGACTATAGCCTCAGTTGAAGTCAGCAGCGCCCCACCTGCACTATAAACCGTGTGAGTACAGCACTGCACTCCCCTCCTGAGTTGCCTGAGAGTTTGCCACAAATAGCTTCGAGGACGTCTGAAAGTCTTTTTCCATGGCTTATACATTTAGATGAGCATGATCTGTACAGCATCTTCTCTGCCACCTGATCCAACTCACTACCAGCTGGTGATCAGTTGAAAGCTCAGCTCATTTCTTCACCCGAGTGTCCAGAAAATATGGCCGCAGATCTGATAATACAATTACAAAATTGATCATCGACCTGTGCCCTAGGGTGTCCAGGTGCCACGTGCACTTATGGACATCCTTATGTTCAAATATTTTGTTCATTATGGACAAACTGTGGTTTGCAGAGAATTCCAGTAACAAAATTCTATTCGGGTTCAGATCAGGCAGGCCGTTCCTTCCGATCACGCCCATCCAGGTCTCACTTTCATTGCTCACGTGAGCGTCGAAGTCTCCCTGTGGGACTCTGTCCCTGGCCACCAACCGACACACACTGTACCCAACCCCTAAGACGCCTCCTGCGGCTGAGGGGCCTACAGCAGGGCAGGCCCATGTTGTCTCTTCGGGCTGTGCCTGGCCAGGTACCACTGGCTAATACCTGGCCACCACACACTCTTCCTCGAGCTCCCTCCCCAGGCCTGGCTCCAGGGTGGGAAGGGTAAACAGTTCCCTTGTTGACTTTTTCACAGGGGTCTTCGGAATCGCTCTTTGTCTGGTCCCTCACCCAGGACCAATTTGCCATAGGAGACCTTACCAGGGGGACAAGCCCCCGGACAACATAGCTCCTGGGATCACCGGGACACACAAACCCCTCTACCACGATAAGGTGGCAATTCATGGAGGAGTAGATGATATTACTTTTTTTTAAAAAAGCAAAGAATTTACCAGTTTTAAAAACATGTTTGGATTCTGAGTAAACACAAAAATACTCATTTAGTCACAAACACAATATATCTGTATACCTTGTGACTGTGGCAGGTCTATTATAAATCTTTCAGTGTATTTTTTCTTGGTCTCGCACTTTCCTTTTCCATGGTAGGTCTTTCTGCAGGAGACACAGAAGGCAAAGCCACACACAGAGCAAAGTGCTGCCTTGCTGGACTTTTCCAAAATAACAGCAGAACCGCAGGAACTCCGAGGACAGTACACCACATCTGAGAGGCACAAGCAGAAACTCTTTCATGAACCCGAAGTGAAAAGCAATTACATTTTTATGAAGCTAAAGATGTGCTTTCTGCCTGGTCTGTTGCAGAAATGCAATGCATTAATTCCAATCAATATATGAAAACTTAACTATACACTCGGTTTAACAGCAACAGAAAGGAAACACACACCGGACATGGAGTCCAGAGTGGCCTGTAGCAGGAGACGGTCATAGCGGCTGAACAGCTCCTCCCCTACCAGACTCTGCACCTACCAAACATAACAGTATGGTATTAATGTTTATACACCCATATAATAAATTGCACATTAGGAAATAGAAATATGTCTTTTAT
This sequence comes from Pterophyllum scalare, assembly GCA_024447675.2. Lineage (NCBI taxonomy): Eukaryota > Metazoa > Chordata > Actinopteri > Cichliformes > Cichlidae > Pterophyllum > Pterophyllum scalare. The sequence continues at coordinate 67,139 of JAMQGT020001903.1, forward strand.
TTTTTGAATCCAGTATTTCCTACACATTATGGCCACATCTGCAGTGGTGAAAACTAACTTGAATATTTTTAAATTTCGCTCCATGTCTCCTCTGTCCTCGATCCTCCTGCCTATGAGTCATAAATCAATCTCAGTATGCATGTTGAAGGATGGGTCAGTTCTTAAACCACATGCAGAGGACAGATGAGAGAGGACGCTTGTGGGAGGAGCTATAATTGAGGATGCACAGGTGTATCCTTTGTGTTTACCTTCAGTGTGTAAAAGAGGTGTGGAGCACAGCTGGAATATAAAAACCATGGCAGAAGGAGGACTCTAAGTGACATCACTCCATTCATCCAACAGGTCTTTTTAACGGCTTATAAAATGTGTTGCAGTAATAGATATGAGACACTACAGTTGTTGAAACGATTCTACAGATTCAACCACCTACTGCATAAAATAAATTAAAAGACAGGTAAAGACTGTACCTGCGCAGGTGTAGGGGCCCCAGTGCAGTCTGCCTGAAGACATGTGACACCCTGGACGTTCCCCTCTGTAATCTGAACCTTACAGAACTCACTGAGACAGGCCCGGCAGAAGATGTGGCCACACTCGGACAGCAGCACGCACTCTGACCCGCGCCGGCCCATAAAACAAACCCCACAGTCAAAGACGCTGGTGGCAAACACTTTCTTTTTCTGACCCGCATCATAGATCAAAATCTGCGACAGGAGAGTCTGTGAGGGAGTTAAAAAGAGACCAGAGAGGGTTTGCTCTTCATTCTGAGGAGAATCTCTGGGGTGGACCAGCAGAGAAGCAGCTCCCTGTTCACTTGGATCTTGCAGGCCTGAGGAAGTAGAGGGAAGCAACAATGAGAGTGAAACATCTCCTTCATTTAAGGCATCTTCCTGGCCACTTTGATCCGACTGAGACAATGGGAGAGGCTCTGATTTCTCTGCAGCTGAAGAGAGATCATCCTGGGAATCAGCCTTATTATTTTGGTCAGCTGTGCAGGAGTCTGAAGCCAAAGCTCCCTGAGAGTCTGTGCCGCTCCCATCAGAAGGATTCTCCTGAACATCCAAGGATGGTACAGAGAGGTCTGCTTCTGAATTTGGAGTGAGCTGACTTTTTGGTTCTGAGGGTTCAGCTTCTTGTTTGTCCTGGTTATAATGCAGAGTGCTGCGTTCATCAGGAGGAAGCTCCAGCTTACTGTGGATGTTCAGGAAGTTCAGAGCGTCTTCTCTGAGAAACTGTACCCAGGAGAACAGCACCACAGCGCCCCCAGTGGCCTCATAGAGACCAGTGAGCCGAACACCCAGTGCAGCCAACTGTGGAACAAAAATAAGGGGAAAATATATTGATGTCGTATTTGCTGAGCCTCTGCAGTGTCCTGAGAATCTCTCACACACTGACAGGCTGCACATGTGACCAACAATTATTTAACTGAGTCACTTTCTTCTGTTGAGTACCTGTGTGTGGGTCAGCCAGCTGCAAGTGAGCGTGAAGGAGGGAGGGGAGGAGGACGGGTAGTCCTCAGGAAGTTCAAAGGTCAGAAGCAGAGGTGGAAGGAAAGAAATATCATACTGCCTCAGACTTTCACCTTAGGAAAAAAAAAAGATGACAAACTGACACACACACTACATACATACACACACACACACACACACACACACACATATATATATATATATATATATATATATATATATATATATATATATATATATATATATATATGTGTGTGTGTGTGTGTATATATATATATATATATATATATATATATATATATATATGATTTACCCTCTCTGAGAATCACACTGAAGTCAGCAGGAAGCTCAGCGCACACTCGGATTTCTCCGGCAGACTCGGACTCATCCCGAGCAAACTCGCCCACATCAAAGATACTCTGGAGGGCGAGCAGCTCATCTTCCTGCTCTTCTAAGTCCGCAGTCATACCTCCACCTCCTCTGTGAATAACTTTTCTGTTTTCTTCTGGGGATGCGGTCTCGCCGTTCAGTGGTTCGGAGTTACGCCAGCCTGTTCCAGCTTGTTTTTCCGTCCCTCTGCTGACTCACCTGTACAGCGACCTCACCCTGCTGTAGACTTACTGCTAATGCAAAACAGGCCAGACAGGTCATTCACCAAGTGCCACTATAGCCTTATAGCAAATAATCCCTATTATGATGTTATTGTTTATTTATGAATGATATAGCCAAACAGGAATAAGAAATTGGACATAATCATTTATTGGACTATTTACTGTGTCAAGTGCAAAATAACTGGTAAAATTAAAATACCAATGACGTTAATATAACATATCAGACTGTTTAACACCGTTATCCAAGCTACTTCTCTTTTGCTACATTTAAGAGGGAAATATTTACTCCATTTATTAAACAGGAGGAATGATTTTCTGATTAAGATCTGACATTGAAAAACAAAAATATCTTAAGAATTACAACAGATTGTTGAGAGAATAATCTTTGTTGGTTTGTGAACTTGTGCATTTATTTAATATTTCACATACAGACATTAGAGAAAAAAAATTCTTCAAAACATGTAGATAGGCAGAGGTCAGCGGTGAAGGCCATGGCAGTCCCCAGTTACCAAAACCTGCTTTAGGGCCGTGGAATGCGACTCCCTGGTGATGAAGAAAGTGAAGAGATACTGCCTGGATATAGTCAGGCTGACCTCAATGCACAAGCAAAAAGTCTCCTGGAGAGGAGCCACACCCAGTTCCACTCTTGAGTCTCCATCAGTGGATGAGAGAGTTGCTTCCCTGTGCATTTGTGCCAGGGAATGGGTCTTTGGCTGTTGTTTGTGCCTATGCACTAAATGTTATTTCTGAGTATCCAGCATTGCTGAAGTGGGTGGGCAGCTTGAAGTCTTGCATCTGGGGACTTCATTGACCTGCTGGCTGACTTCAGTGCTCACATGCACAATGACACTGGGGGGTGTTTGGAAGGAAAGGCCTGCCTAATCTGAACTCAAGCAGTGTCCTGTCATTGGATTTCAGTGCTAATCACAGTTTGTCCATAATAAACATTATGTTTGAGCATGATTGTGTCCAAATGTGCACATGATATCAGGAGACTGTAGGTCACAGGTCAGTCATCAATTTTATAACTGTATCATCCAGTCTGCAGCTGCAAGTCTTTGATGGCCAGGCAAAAAGAGGAGCTGAGCTGTTAACTGATCACCACCTGATGGTGAGTTGGTTTGGGTGGTAGTGGAGGTGTCTGAATGGTCTGGCCTATAGTAGAATGTATAGTGAGGCTGCACTGGGAAATCTAGCAGAGGAGATCTTTAAGCTCCAGCAAAACTCCCAACAGCATTCCAAGGAAGACTAGGGCCAATGAGTCAAAGTGGAACCATGTTCTGCACCTTTATTGCTGAGACAGTTGTATGGAGCTGCAGCCATAAGCTGCAACCCCTGAACAAGATGATGGACACCTGAAGTGAAGGGAGCCATCAAGCTGAAGAAAGAGCCCTACTGAGTTTGGTTAGCTTGTGGTACTCAGGAAGCAGCTGACAGGTACTGGAAGGCCAAGCAGAGTGTGGTTCTGGCAGTGACTGAAGCAAAAACTCAAGTGTAAGAAATACTTTGAGGTTCTCCTCAGTCCTACTGACACACCTTCTGTAAAGGAGTCTGGGGTAGAGGTCCACAGTGGCAGGGCCTTTAGCACAGATTTAGGAGTAACAAGTCAGTTTCTGTCCTGGCTGTGAAACACTGAATGGCTTGACAGGGTCAAAAAGATGCTCCAGATTCCTCCACCACCCCCTTTGTCCTGAGGATGGTGCTAAAGGAAAGATAATTAGCTAAGCAATTGCAGTGAAATGTTAAAGATGTAATTTTTTTCTTATAGAAAGTGGTTCCATAGTGAAATGGTTTACACATCTGCCTAACATGTCAAAATTCCCTAGTTTGAGACTGGGAGACGACACAAATCCCTGAAGGGACTGCATCAGGAAGGGAATCAGCTGCAAAAATCTGCCAACTCACATTCAGTATATGGATCCATCTGCTGCAGTAAACCCTCTTGATGCTAGCTTCTGTGACAGCGAGGTGATCTTTTGATACTTATGCAGAACTAGAACTGGCAAAAACCTCTGGTAAAATATAGCACTGGTTTCCACCGGATTCAGCCATTTAGTTTCTGCATTATTTCTATACCAATGGCACAAGTGAGTTATAACATTAACGTTATACTGTATTATAGTTGTACTGCACGTTATACTGCAATCCAACAGCTATATATATAAAAATATTATGGCACTAATGGTATCATCACTATTCAACCACATCCAGTGAGGTGATCTAAGATAAGTGCTTTGTTAAATTAGGTAGACAATGTTAAATATTACAAAATATGAATTTTAGTATACATCAGTTGTAGCTGTAGTCTTCTTTCAGCTTGACATTTCTCTCCAAGTTTTTCTCTGCCTTGCTCAATAGCTTTAGTTCTCTTTGGGACTTGAACTTGACGGTTGAGGGCCTGGGGGCTGTCATGGATTTCAAGATGGCAGACAAGGGCCTGGTGCTTCCCAAAGAAGCACTCTTCTGGCTGCAGCCAACGGATGCTGGAAGGCGAGAAACAAAAGTATTCACACTGTTATGCAGATGATTTGCAAATATATCCGTCTCTCAAGCCAAGTATGACTAAAGCAGTTTTATCTTTTGTAGACTGCATAACTGCTGTTAAACAGTGGCTAGGTGAAATTTTTTATTTCTAAACCACCAAAAGACTGAATGCATATTATTTGGCAATATTGCAACTACAGACATCAGTGCCCTGCCTTTTAAGTTAAATAAGACAGTTAGAAATCTTGGGGTAATATTTGACCAGGAGTTTAACTTTGATAAACAAATCAACTCTGTGGTCAAATCTAGCTTTTACCATCTGCGTTTGCTGACTAAAGTTAAATCTTTTGTAAACCGCACTGACTTAGAGAAGGCCATTCGTGCATTCGTCAGTTCTAGACTTGATTATTGTAATGGTCTTTATATTGGTGTCCATCAGTCTTCCCTAAGACGACTTGAGCTTGTCCAGAATGCAGCTGCTCGCCTCTTGACCAACACCTCTAGACGTGAGCACATTACCCCGGTTCTATTGTCTTTGCACTGGCTTCCTGTTCAATTTAGAATTGAGTTTAAAATCTTAATATTTGTTTTTAAGGTGGTAAATGGACTGGCCCCACCATATTTATCATAACTTTTAAGTTTTCCTGTACATGGGAGATCTCTGAGGTCATCCAGTAACCTTTTATTAGATGTCCTGAGAACTAGGTTAAAGCACTGGGGCGACCGGGCCTTTTCAGTGGCAGCACCCTGACTCTGGAACAACCTCCCTCTAGACCTTCAATTAACTTCTGATCAGAGAATCTTTAAATCTAAACCTAAGACTTATCTTTTTAGACAGGCTTTTAATACCATATAGTGAAATGGCATTTTTCTTATTTTCCTTTTTATCATTGTTATGTATTTTTTCTGTGATGTAACTTTTACTGTAAAGTGCTTTGGTCACCTTAGTTGGTTGTTGTTAAGCGCTAGACAAATCAATCAATCACACAGTCTACTGATCCAAAATGAAATCAGTATTTCACAAACTCTCTATGACATCAGTTGTTCTATAAACATTATTTTATTTAGTTATTTAGATAACTGATTCACATAATCAGAGCACAATATGACACTCTGTAATCAAATATTTCAGACTGTTCCAACTGTTGGGAGAAGAGGCTCTGATTCCCACCTGACACCCGGACACACTCTTTCTTGTGTCTTTCTTCCCAAGAGTTGAGTTTGCAGGTCCTGGAGCAGTAGAAGACCTTGTGGCAGCGCCTACATGGGGTCAGACTGACGAACACAGAGCGACTGCAGTGATAGCAGAACTTTAACACGGCTTTCCTAAGAACAGATTTGCACAAAAAGAGGCACAATTAAGTTCCCACAAACTCATTAGATGAGGTAAAAGTTTAAATAACAATAGAAAAAAGGAAATAGTGAGGTACCTTAGTGTAGATGAATGTGAGTGTATGTGTACCTGAGGTCTTCTGTTTCCTCTTGCAGGCTTTTGCTACTGGGAAGGGGTTTGTTGGAGGAAATGCCTCCTGGCATTTGTACAACACACACACACACAGATTTAGAGCCATATTCAATAGTAAGAACACAAGTGTATTACAATGGTAGCCTCTCTTTCTAAATTACCAGTTTCCCTCTGAACAGCAGACTGCCTCAGCAGATCTTCCATTGTGCTCAGCAGTTTTCGCCGTGCTTTGAATATTTCTCTCTCCCGAATGCTCAGAGCATGGAAAGGAGTGTTGGCAATCTGTGAATCCTAAACAGGAATGTATACACAAACAGAAGTCATAATAATAAAAAATACATCAATTTAAAAAGCCTTCTGATTCAGCCCCTGTGTACCCCAACATGGCTCTCCATAATAAATGCAAAATATTGGATGATCACGTACAGCACTATCAATACCTACAGCTGGCAGTTTAAATTTACAAAAATGTGATTTATTGGAAATTTTCCACTAATTCACATCAAATGCATACAAAGTATGAATGGCTGGTGCGTTACTTGTTTGAAGGAGTAGTGTGCATAGTCAACTGCAGTTCCCACAACGCCGCACACAGTCACTGGCATCAAGATGTCAGCACCAGCTTTAGCTAATGTGTCCAACTAAACCAAACACACAAACAGCACTGAGGTTAGGAGATTCTTTGAAAACGGTCATGTTGAAACATATTAACGGAGTATCATTAAAAGGACTCATTTGAAGTGATTAAGAACAGTTATTGTTTATCTTTGATTTCCACACAAAAAGATACAAACAGAAAATTGAGAAATTAATTTTAAAAAAAAACCCAGCATATTAAAAGTCAACTGACTGCATGCGCTCTTTAGCAGGATAACATGCCTTTCATAAGGATCAATAGCCCCAGTTTGACAAAGTGTTTTATTTTCATTACATTTGTGTGTGTTTGTGTGGGTACCAGCTTAATTTTGTCACCAACTAAATGGTAGTTGATGTTGGCGAGGGCACAAAGTGCGCTGCCCACCCTCCAGCCCAGGGGTATGTTAGGATCAGCACCTTCATTTAACAGCTGCTCCACCGCCTAAACAAAGAAAAGGAACACGATGGGACAAAGAAGCATCTGGCTCTTGTGTGCATGTATGAATCTGGGTCGTACCATATCGTTGCCACTTGCTATAGCTAAGGAGAGAGGTGAGTGGCCACTCCAGAGGAGGTCTGTGCTAGCTCTGTGGGAGAGCAAGATCGCGACCACTTCACAGGCATTCTGGGGGAAAGACAAAAAAAAAAAAGTATATAAAAATTTGTGTGTATGTATATATATATATATATATATATATATATATATATATATATATATATATATATATATAAATAAAAAATCAGATCCTTAAAACCACAAACTCTGCATTTTGTTTGGAACATAAAAGACTCAGTAAGTGAGTCAGTTCTCATGCTATGTAGTATCATGTTTCATATGAGCGATGATGTGTTTGTCTGTGACTGTAAGCACCCTGACCCTGTAGTCACTTTCTCTCTGGCAGGCCACATGCAGGGCAGTGCGGCCTCCTTCTTTGAGATGTTGGCTGGCGTTCAGTGTTTCTGCCGCCTTCATGAAAACCTGTAACAGACACAGATTGGCACAGGTCTTTTAATCAAATCAACGAATACAGATGCATTTACTACTGAGGACTCTAAAACACAAACACACACCCTGTCTGGTTCATAGATGTCGTCCCGGTCGCACGCCTGTACGTCTGGGTCAGTGATGGTGTGCAGCAGCAGCTCTGTGATTCTGGGACCTGCTGGACCTGGTAGTGCTGCAGCTACATGCAGGGGATACAGGCCTTTCTTCTATAAAAAGGAACAGATTTTCAGGTGAGTTTAATGTAGGTGCTCTCATTTTATTTTTATGTTTTTGCTTTCTGTTTACAGATTTTTGTTCTTTTGTGCCTGTACATATATAAATTCCTACCTCTGGTGGAAGGTGGATATCAGTGCGAGCTCCACACAGCAGCAGTTTCCGCACAGCCTCGGTGTCAGATGCCATAATGGCTAAAAAGAGGACAGGCATGGGGACCCTGGCTGCGTTGGGATCAGCTCCACGGTCCAATAGCAGTTTGAGGGTGTCCAAACGAGCTCGGTGCCTGTTCAGATGGGAAACAAATGAAGCTTACTTATATGCACGGTGAAATATAACATCAGAGCGATCACAATAGAAGCAGCAGGGGGAAAAAAAGAAAAAGAAAGGCTAGAGACAAACAGGACTGACTCTATTTTCATGGCAGCCATTTTGCGTACGGTCTCCTGCGTGTCACAGTGTCGGGAGATCCCAGCGCGACTCAGAGCTTCAGCTGAGCGCTGCATCACTTCGTCTGTCACTTGGATGTTGTAGCTGCTGAGTGAACAGGCAGACTCAAAGGGCTGTTTCAGGGCCATATCTTTGTCTTTGCCCTGATGCCAACAAACACATTAGCAGATGTGAGTAAACTCAAACCACTTACAGAGAGGCGTCTCTGTGCATCACACATGGATTCCATCTGCTACCTTAGCTTGAGCCTCCTTCCACTGTACAGTGCCCAGTTCAATGTGGCCATCCAGCACTTGAACGGAGCGCTCTACACCAGACACGTCCTCGCTTCCTCTCTCCTCTTCCTCCTCTGTATCCTCCACATTTTCCTCATCCTCCTCCCTCTCCTCTTCCAGGTAATCTTTTCTTAACTCTTCGCCCTCGACTAGCTGACCATGTTCGGCTTTCTTTTTCCCCCTTTAAATTCTCTTTCTGTACCTTCAACTTCACTTTCTCCACATTCCCTTCTCTGATCACATCTGCTCTCTGTCTGTCTTTGACTCCCGTTGCTCCTCACCCTTCCCATCTCCTCACAGTGTCTGTCTTCTCCTTTCTCTTTTCTCTCCTCCTCCTGTAGGTGTTCAGTGTTTGCAGGAATATCGGGTTCATCCAGGCCGAGCCAGTGCTCAGAGATTAGTTCACTGTCACTGGACAGTTCACCGCTGTGAAATGAAACGTATTCTGGTAGTTCTTCTACTGTCCTGAAAACAGTAGAAATCAATACACCAGTATTTAACCAATAAATTCATAATCAGTTTTTTGCTTTGGCTTCATTGTGGAATGCGTGAGAATATAAAAGAGAAGTGACATTAGCTACAATCCTACTGGTCAGAGAGGTTGTTAATTAACGATGTGTCCACATTGAGGTCGACTTCGCTGATCGGGGAACCGTTTCCACTTGGAGACCTCAAAACCTGCTGAGTCATTGGAGAACAAGAAATTTGTGGGAAAAATCTTAAAGAGTTAGAAGATCTGTGAGAGAACCACAGATATCTGAAACAAGTTGAATTTTTGATAAAACCCAAAGTCTCGTGGTGACTCTTGCTGGATCTTACTTGAGTTTTGGCAGCTGGTTCAGCCATGTGCAGAGACCGAAAAGGATAGTAGAGGACGTGACACACAGCCAGGGCAGACATGCCTTCACAGTTCAGCTTGTCAATATCAACACCCATATCCAACAACAGGTGGATCACATCATTATGGCAGTTTACCTGGCAGAACCAGAACATGGAGCACTCAGAGAAACTACATGAGACTTTAACAGTTAAGTGCTAAAACCTTTAATTTTGCTGCATCTGTTAAGAGTTTGTCTAGTTATGCAATATGAACTGTGTTACTGTGGCAGCAATCAGAGCAGTGTGTCCATGGGAATCTGCTACATCAGGGTGGACCAAACCAGTCTGGAGGATCTGTGATACAGTGCGCAGGTCTCCTCTGGAGGAGTGATGGATCAGCATTTCTGAACTGACTTCTAAAGGTCCTTTAGGGCCAAAACCCTTTCTATTCATAGAGAGAATGGCCGCCATGTCCCAGCCCACATTTTCAGCCTGCAGCCTGAGAGACAAACATATACAATAACACAAATATATGCATACAATATTGGAAACTTGCAGTCCTGACTGCCTGTGTTTGGAGCCAATAATGTTTGGAGCCTGACCTGTGATTGTGTATGTGAGCCTGCATGCGGGCCTGTAACGGCAGTGTGGACAGCGGATCCCTCTCATAGCCTTGGTGTGGAGGCGTGTCCGGCTCCCACAGCTCGCCATAAAAATGTCGGTCCAACTCTCTTCTTCTGCCAGGGGGGAGCGGCAAGTAGTCGCCATTTGTCGAGTAACTCTCTATGCCGGGTGGAAGGATGAAAATGTCATCTGGCAGCAGATCTCTGTCTGCGTCCACCTGAAGGGGATGAAGTGTTAACCGGTCTGTATCACATTAACTCGTGCAGTTATTCATTAAAGCTGTAATTTACCTCAGAGTCTGTCCTCATTTGATTCTGTAGACCACTAGAGAGAGACTGAGGCTGGGCAGGGAAAGGTACATTTATGGTAAGTTTAGACATATGCAGTGAAATATTAATCATCAAATTTTCTTCTGTAAACTCCACCTGTGTTACAGGTATGAAAGTAAGTGACATACCATTAAGCATTGCTCCCATTTCTAGGCTGTTCACCTGTTGATAACACAAAGTTCAGCATGTACCTGAGTCAGGGAATTTTCAGTGACTGATGGATCCACATAGGCAGCATATTCAGGAAAGTTCTTCAGGCTAAATCCCTCTTCCAAAGGGGTACAGAGCCTTAGCAGGCGCTCCCTGAGCCACAGGCCCACATCCTGTCGCCCATCTGGATATTTGAGCACACCTGGACCAAACCTCTGGTCAACATGGTACAAGCCCTGAAAGGAGGGGAGAGGCTCATTGTTTCCTGATGGATCTATGATTTAAATAACTGATCTGCTTACCTGAAAGGTTGCTCCATCAGGAAACACTTGCTGACCATATCCTTCCTTTCTGTTGAGGTAGAACTTGCCACTGAACTTGTGGCCTGTGGGCCAGCAGTACAGTCCACCTCCGTGCCTGTAGTCTTTGTAGAAAGAGCCCTCATAGTACTACACAAAACAAAACAACCGACCTGTTTATTTAAGCGATTTCTGTCATTTACACCTTACTAAGCCGTAGTAGATGCTCTTGTGAAATATTTGACCAAACTCTTTAACGTGTCACCTCTCCGTCTGCCCAGGTGTACCGTCCTTCGCCGTGTTTTAAGCCGTTCACAAACTCTCCCTCATACCTGGAGCCGTCGGGCCACTCCTGAACACCGAGAACTTCCGATATCTCCTTCCCGAACCGAGCACCTCCGCGGCCGTTCTTTTGAGTGTCTGACTCCGGTGTGGTAACCGGGTCCGTACCTTCTCGCCCCGCCGCTGCACCTATGCAGGTCGTCGACAACATTTTAACCGGGGCGTTTTCCGTCTGAATATAACTCACCTGAGCGCAGCAGTACTCTGAACACTAACCGGGGTGTTCGTCTGTTTGGAGGAGAGAGCTGGTTGTCCTGACAACAGCAGAGCCCGCGCAGGTGGAGGAGCGGGTCTCTCAATTTCACGCAAGAAATTTCGTGTTTTGCTGTATTATTTAGTTGCATTTAAAAAAAAAAAAAAGCAAATAAGTGACTGAGTAATATTACGCAATTTTACAAATCAATACAATTTTAACTTTTAGTTTTTATGGAACATCGTTGTTGCTGTCGTTGTTCACTAAGGGTTGACTGCTGTATGTAAATAAGGAAGAAAGATTGCCTCTTACCGGCCTGGATTTTAATGTCAATGTCAAATTTAATTATATAGGACATTTAAATAGCCAGAGCGGACCAAAGTGCTTCACAGGCAACCAAAAAATACCATACATAGAAGACAAAACAAAAAGAACAAACAATTATATTTAACTTTTACTATTTCACAGTTAGGACTCAAATTGTCCTGCATTTCTTTATAGTTACTTCAGAACAGGCCTGTACATGCTAATATATATATATATATATATATATATATATATATATATATATATATATATATATATATATATATATATATATATATAAAGTGTTCCGTTTTGTTAGCAGTAAAAACAATAAAGAGTATTTTAGTTGTTACTTTTTCAATTTTAGTTAGTGGTATTTTGTTCCTTGTGTTTTGCTTATTATTTTACCTTCCCTATGGCTTTTGTATATGTTTATTCTGTCATTTAAGTGTTGTATTATTGCCTATCTTTTAGTATTTTCTGATTGGGTTTATCATGTGCTTATTTTACTTTTACTACTTTTATTGTAACTTTAAGCCTTTTAGCTCTTATCATTTTTGAGTCTCATAGTTTAGTATTTAATAAGAGTTTGTTATTTGATGTCATTGAGTTGTTCTTCCTTGGTTTTTGGTTTATTGTTCTAGCCTCCCCAGCGTCTTTTCTTCTGTGAGCTTTCTGGTCTGTGTTTTATTTAGTTCCTCTGTGTTTTCTGAGGCTTTTAGTTTGTTCATCTCAGTTTTACCTGTGTGAGTGTGTTATTCTAATCTCTTTGTTTTCTGGTGCCAGGATAGGTTCTAGTATTTGTAGATATCATTATTTTCCTTCTATCTCATCTTCCTGTGATGTCCCCTCTGTTAAATTTATTCATGTTCCTGCACTGCAGTTTCAGACGTCTATGGTTTCAGCCCTGATGTTGCTCATTTCAGGTTTTATTTTGATAGGTATTTGTCAGGTGTGTCTTGTGATTAGTCTCACTTCCTCCCCTAACTTGTCTTGACTGTCATCACCTGTTTCTTGTTACCCTGCTGTTTCCACTCCCCTAGTTAGTCCTCAGTGTGTTTCTGCATAAATAGTCCTCTCTTTCATTTTTTTCCCCCTTGTTGTGTCATGTGTACTGTGTCTCTCAGTTTAATTGTTGGTTATTGTCAAGTTCCTTATTTAGATTCCAATTTAATCACTATGCAGCTTGCTCAAAAATAGTTTTTAATAATAAAGGTTGCCAAACTTGTCTTAGATTGAAGGCAGTGTGGGATCATCATAACAGAGAATGAAACAAGACATATCTTTCTTCAAGAAGCCTGGAGAACTATTCCTAAAGACTAAAGAAATTACAAGAAACCTGCTGAGGTCGGGCAGTGTAATCTAGTCTGCTCTGACTTTGCTCTCCAGTTCAGGGCCATGATTTCTCTCTATCAGTTATAATACTAATGGAATTCAATGGACTCCGTGAGGAGTCTGGTCTTTTAAAGCCTGTCTTTTATTCCTAAAAGGAGGATCTGTCCATTATTTATAGGGGGCCTAATTAACTGCAGCTGCTTCCTGTTGCCACCTATTGGCCTTAAGGTGGACTGGCCAATAAAGTAGAAAACCTGACTACATAAATATTAATGGGAATAATGATGCAGTCATTGTTAGAGAGCAAAGTTATCCATGTTCACTGTAAGTGACTCAGGGAAGAAGCTCCACCCTGTGTGTGCGCCCATATGTTGCCTGACCCTTTAACTGTAGCTGACAGTGCCAGCCACGGCTGCTTTATTTGTCACAAACACATATTGCGTATACATGTATGTATATGTGTGCATCAACATTCGGTCTGCATTTGACTCGTCACACATGTAGTACATATCAGGCACAGCACAACATGCGGAGCAGGGGCTAGAAAGCACATGGGGAGTGACTGGGGGATTAAGGGCCTTGCTCAAGGGCATACAGTGGTGCTAATGAGACTGGGAGCAGGCGGTGGCACTTCATCCTCCCCACCTCAATTCTCCATGCCAGTCCGAGGGTTCTCTGAAGCCTTCCCAGATTGTTTCAGACCAGATGGTAATTATCACAAACAGAATAACAGAACATTAAAAGAATCTCTGCTCTGTTGGTCCATTTCTCTGTTAATCTGTGCCTGGGATTAGTTTTTTTTTTCTTTTTGACTAGTCCAACAATATTTCCCTCCAAACTAGGATGTTGAATAAAAACAGAATGTAAAGATTTGCATATCATTTAAACCCTTTACTTCATTCAGTACAAAGATTAAATACATTTAGTGACAGCAGCATGTTTACCATACTAATGTCTTCCTTTAAAATCACTCATGTTTAGGAACCGAGGACATACATTGCTGCAGTTTTGAGAGTGAACTGCTCATGTAGGAGTCTAATTGTTCACAGCTGTTGAGAGTGATCTTTGTCATCCATTTTCAGTGGGTTTCAAGTCTGCATGTGTGTTTGGTTTGTGCATCCTTATTAGTCAGCTAACAATTCAAAAACATTTACTGAAATTATTACTTAACCAAACAATGAAGAAGAGGGAACCTTAGTGAATTATGGCTTGTCTAGGACATTGTACACTGTATCTGTTTTCTTTCTGGTGCACAAAGCGTGCTTTACATTAAATTACACAAAGAGACTACATCGACTCTTCTTTGGCTTTGAAGGTGTTTTTAATATTATTTTGGTTATATGGTATGCTGTATACCTGCTGGCTTTTAAGTACAATAAGCTCATTAAAAATGCAAATCTAGCATTCACAATGTGAACTGTATTTGTTTGCAATAACTCATTTACATTAAAGCGCATGCATCTTTAATGGGTGCGAGGGGGTCACAGTTTGGCTGTTATAAAGATTAAAGTGTCAGAGGTGTCAGTGCTGAGTGAGGCAGAGGTCTGTGCCCCACCCACCCGTGTCACTTCATTTCCCTTGCATGCTTTACTTGGGTGTTAGGAGGTGTTCAACAGTTTCACAAGTAGCTGTCAAGGCGCAGCTGCTGCACTTCTGAACTGGTGGTGCTGCTCTGCTTTTTGGTTTTGTAACTATGACGCTAAGAGGCCAAAGTGGTGGATGGTGTCTTTTCTTCTTGGCTGCTGTCTTTACAGGTAAGTTTGATAATATTTGAATGAGGTCCTACCCTCCACAGATAGCTGACCTTAAACTCATTTGACCTTCTTTTGCACCTCAAAAACCAAAGTGCTTCAATATTTTCATCTTGCAGCATCGACTGTTATG